>JACXGM010026494.1:0-14852 GCA_016801145.1 Umbra pygmaea
CTGCCACGAGGGGCTTTCCAAATATAAATGGGCGAAACACACAGGAACGCGTACAGGAAACATTGATCGACAAGAGACAAGGGGAGAACACATGGCTATATACAAAGACAACTAATTACTAATGCAAACCACCCGTGACTAACAATGACCCAACTAATAATCAAAATCAACCTATGACAAAACTAGACACACGAGGGCAACATACTCACACAAACAGAGGGATCACAGAGACAACACTTACAAAACCCCAAACCATGTGTGACACATTTCCTTTAAGATAATAACAGAAAAAAAATTACAATTAACAAATAAAGAGGATATCACTTTATGTTATTTTAAGTTAGTGTCTGTAAAAATAACAGAAAAAGTACTGGTAGTTTGTTGCCAATACTCTTTTTCACAGATAGTTTTACAGTGTAGCAGATTTTGAGCATCTTCAAAGCATGTGAATATTATTTTGACTGAGAGAAGGTTTTAAATGTGTGAGAGAATAGGTTGGCTAAATGTCATGCTTTAAATGAGTCCTGATATTCTGCTGGTGCATTAGTTTACATATCAACTTGGGGTAATTTCTTTCACTAAGTACAATCTAGAAAATATATTATATCATGCTTTTCTGTTCAATGTTGACTTCCTCATAGCATAAGTGTAAATCTCAGAATTTCTCCCAAATTACGTTCTCAGGAAACTATTTTGAAAACCTAAATTACGTTCTATGCCAACCTATTTAGGGTGTTTTTACGTTTCAACTGCACCTTTTGTTATTAGGCTATATTTGTACTTGAATTACGTTGCTCCGGTACATTTCGTTTAGCGGATTTATGCGAGAACATTCCATACATTCCATAGCGTTCGAAATTATATTGCAACATTCACAGTTAAGGTTAGGTAGGAGGATACTAACGGTTAAGTTTAGACATGAGGTTACTAACGGTTAAGGTTAGATATGACGTTACTGAGGTTAAGGTTAGAATTAAGGTTAGGGTTAACATTACAAAAACCGACAATCACGTGTCTGCATGACGCACGCAATTGTAGAACAAAACACACAAAGTGCCAGTCTGGATTTGAACTCGCGGACACTGGCATGCAAGTCGCGGATTTATACGCCCATCCACCATCCCCGACCTCCGCCCTAGCTAAAACTATGCTATTTACATGCTACGTCATGATCTACTAATGTTCATATTGAACGTTATTCGAGTGTTCAATTTAGTTCCCTACAAACGTAATTGACCCTCTCATATGTTCATATTTGACATATTTCAGTTTTACAAAATAGTTCCCTCAGAACGTATTTAATGCGATTTAGGGCTGCATAAGTAATATGATTTCTTGACCGGGGTCCCCACATCTGGTTATCAAAACAGAAGAAGGCTACTTTTCAAATACTGAATCCCTGTAAAACAGATGCATCCCGAGGTTGCAGACACAGTGATTCAGTGAAAACTAGAAGCAGAATTGCTGGCTTGAATGACAGTCAGCTGAAATTAGTAAACCTGTGTAACACAATTTTTTTCTGTATTCTAACCCCTCTATTTCTTATTCTTAAAATACATGGTCTCTTTGTACCTAACCCATTTCAAGCAAACATGTTTGAACAACCTACTAATAGTTAGGGGATACATGCAACATTTTGACATTTCTGTCTGTATCATGAAGCTCTTTTAAGCCAGTGCATTTAAAATTGTATTCAAACTAGTTACATGTGTCTGCTGTTAGATGGCATTTCTTTTATATCTGTGACAACAACCAAAATTTGCATGGTTTAGTCTCAAACACAAGGGCCCTCAATTATCAAGCGTGCTTTCAACCTAAAACAGGCATAGGAAGCGTGTACGCCAATTCCTATGCAAAGCAAGGCATTTCTGAATTTGAATGTGAGCGTAGGCTGCGATAAAATCTCACATCTGGTCTGACCTCGTGTACGCAAGTTCTGCAGTGTGACTAGCAGTGTTCATGGTATAACCACCAGGTTCAGTGAATGGTTGTACCAGCGATCATTGATGAATTATGTGTGTATCGCAACTACGCCATATTTCAAGTTACATTTCAGAATTATGAATTAATTGTATACAGCACATTGCTATTAAGTGGTTTATTTTTTCCCTTTCACTTCGGGATGGACTAGAACATGAGTGCTGAAATTAGGCAAACAACAATTTCAATCAAATAATAAATGCACGCTCTCTACATTGGGGTTTTTGGCCAGCGGTTTTGGTGGCTATAAAGCGCCTTTCTGGTATATTAAATTTCCATTTCCTCAGCAAACTGTGATTAAAAGACAATTTTATGAGATTCCTGGGTTTCAAAATGTGATTGGGGCGACTGATTGTACTGTGTCTCTAGCCACAATTCATGAATAATTATGCATTTATCAATCGCAAATACTTTAATTCAGATCATATGTGATGCCTGGATGGTTTTTCTGAATATGGTAGCCCAGTGGCCTGGGTGGGATGCGCAACTCTTATTTTTAAAAACTGCAGCGTTGAAACAAGGTTACAGGAGGGGGCACTGCATGGCTGGAGTCATCTCCTTGGTGAGTTATTACATGTACAATTATTATAATAGTTCTACATAGCTCTTTTGTGAAACGGTTAGATGTGATTCCTCTAGGTGAATCCCCTGACTAAGTACCTTATAACACCACTTGCAAATCTCCAAACAAGCAGGAGCGCAGGTTCAACAGGGTGCACACATGCACAAGAACCAGAATGGAGAGATGTATAGGTTTGCTCAAGGGCAGGTTCCTCTGTCTTGGGTAAGCAGGGGGGGGACTGCTATATATCCCAGAGCAGGCCTGCAACATAATTATGGCATGCAGGGTTCTCCACGATATTTGAGAGAACTGTGCCATTCAGTGAAGATCAGTGGCCACAACAGCCACCATTAGGGGCTCTACGGAGACAGGATCTTATTCTGCACTTCTCATATAGTATCTGCTATCTTGGGTAAGAAAGCTACTTAAAAAATACAATGTGGAATGTTTAGTGAAAATTATTAATTTATTTGAAATGCACTTTACGTTCTCGTTAATCATTTTAAATGACTGTAGCAGTAACCTCAGTCAACACCGCATTTTCCTTTAACAATTGATGTCTGATTTGAAGCTTCCAAATAAAACCAAACGGTTGGCCTGAACCTGAGCATATTTCTCAGATATCTCAGACAAATTTGTTTTCTATGCGGGATGTCACTTATCCATGTTGTAAATTCTATGGGCGAGGCCTCTAACCCATGCATATATGTGGGCGTGATGTTTTAATTACCATTGATTTCAACCATCAGATTTATCAACACCTGTTCATTCGTACACTGGAATTGGAGTGATACTAACGTTTTGTAAATCACACATGGGTCCTGTCGTAAGATGATTTCTGCGCTCAGATCTACACTGGTTTTTATGTACGTTTGATAAATGAAGGCCAAGGAGAGAAATGTTACAATTCACCACATAGTCTGGGCTAGTACATATTCTGGGGTGAACTGTAACATTATCAAATAAGGTTTATGACAAAATTTGGATATTGAGGGGGGTAAAAAAAAAAAAAGTTGTTTTCCTTATCAAATTGGTTGTCTCCCAGGGGGTGCTACTTCTTCACATGTTGACTAAACTGAGAATGTGCAGAGTGAATTAGGTGATTTGTAACTTTTTCCTGGTTGGAGAAATTGAAAGTGTTACAACTGACCCGTGTTACAATTACCCCTGTTCTCCCCTATAGTGGAATAAGTCACAATGAAAGAATACACAATATGATCGGTGGATGTACATCCACACTTACACATATAAAGCTGTATCCTGGAACTGGGCTGGTGCAATCTAACATTAGCTGTGATTTGTGAATATAAGAATATTAATAATGCATTTAATAATATTGGATACTCCCTAAATACAATATATGATGCATATTTGTAATGTTGAATAGGTTCACCTACAGTATATTCCCCCCAATATGTATTGGAAGAGTGAAGTCACTTAAGGCATATGAAAATAATGATTCAATGAGGGAAGACCACAGTCTGGCATGTTTATTTCAAGTCTTATTCTCAACGGCCACTTCATTAGGTACACCTGTTCGACTGCTCAATAATGCAAATACTGTATCTTATCAGCAAATCACATGGCAGTGGGTCAATGCATTTAGTAATGTAGACATGGTCGTCACAATCTACTGAAGTTCAAACCAAGCACCAGAATGGGGAAGAAAGGTAATTTAAGTGACTTTGAATGTGGCATGGTTGTTGGTGACAGATGGGCTGGTAGGCTATAGTATTTCAGAAAAAAAATATCTACAGGATTATCCAAAACCACAATATCTAGGGTTTACAAAGAATGTATTCAGTGACTGGTTCGAGCTGATAGAAATTCAACAGTAACTCAAATAACAACTAGTTAATAATAATAATAATAAATTCAACTTATATAGTGCTTTTCAAGGAACCCAAAGTGCTTTACATAGTGAGGGGGAAAGCAGCCATTTTGCACGAGAACACTCATTACACATCAACTATTAGGCGGAGAGGTGAGTCGTTTATTTGACCATTAGGATTAGTGGTGAATGAGGTAGGCTTCGGGTAAAGCGCTTTGGGTCATTGAAAAAGCTCTATATAAATACAATTAGTTATTATTTATTATTGTTAGGTGGCCAAGATTGATATGAGGCCTAGTTGGGAATTTAGCTGACACACCTACTCTTACGATAAGTACCATTGGATTTTTATGACAACAGAGAGTCAGGACACCCTTTTAACGTCCCATCCGACATTTCCCATTCATTGCACTGGGGCATTGCAAATGATCTTTAAACCAGAAGGAAGAGTTCCCCCTACTGGCCCTCAAACACCACTTCCAGCAGCATTGGTCTCCAATTCAGGGACCGACCAGGCCCGACCCTGCTTAGTTTTAGAAGCAAACCAGCAGTGGAATACAGGGCTCTAGGTTTTGGCATAGTTACATCGTTACAACCAAGGTATGCAAACGAACATCTTTGAATGCAAAACACATCAGGCCTTGAATCAGATTTACATTTCAATCATTTCGCAGATGCTCTTATCCAGAGCGACTTACAGTGAGTGCATACATTTACAGTGTGCATCCGCAAAGTATTCACAGCACTTCACTTTTTCCACATTTTGTAATGTTACACCCATATTCCAAAATGGATTAAATTCATTATTTCCCTAAAACCTCTACCCCATAATGTAAACTAATTTAAAATAAACAAGCAAAAAAGTGCATGTACCTAAGTATTCACAGCCTCTGCTCAATACTTTGTTAATGCACCTTTGGCAGCAATTACAGCCTCCAGACTTTTTATGGTGCTACAAGCTTGTCACACCTAATTTGGGTAGTTTCTCCCATTCTTCTTTGCAAGAGCTCTCAAGCTCCATCAGGTTGGATGGTGAGCATCGTTCCACTGCCATTTTCAGATCTCTCCAGAGATGTTCAATCAGGTTCAAGTCTGGGCTCTGGCTGGGCCTCTCAAGAACATTCACATAGTTGTCCTGTAGCCACTCCTTTGTTATTTTGGGTGTGTGCTTAGGGTCATTGTCCTGTTGGAAGATGAACCTTCACCCCAGTCTGAGTCTGAAGTACATTGCTGCATTCATCTTTCCCTCTATCCTGACTGGTCTCCTAGTTCATGCTGCTGAAAAACATGCCCACAGCATGATGCTGTCACCATCATGCTTCACTGTAGGGATTGTATTGGCCAGGTGATGAGCAGTACCTGGTTTCCTTCAGACATGACACTTGCCATTCAGGCCAGAGAGAATTGTCATGGTTTTCATGTTTCTCATGGAGTCTGAGTCCTTGAGGTGCCTTTTGGCAAACTCCAGTTGGGCTCTCATGTGCCTTCAACTGGGGAGTGGCTTCTGTCTGGCCACTCTATCATACTGGCCTAATTGGTGGAGTGCTGCAGATATGGTTGTTCTTCTAGAAGGTTATCCTCTCTCCACAGAGAAATGCTGGAGCTCTGTCAGAGTGACCATCGGGTGCTAGGTCACCTCCCTGACTAAGGCCCTTCACCATCGATTGCTCATTTTGACCAGGCAGTCAGCTCTAGGAAGAGTCCTGGTGGTACCAGAATTTTTCCATTTACAGATCATGGAGGCTACTGTACTCATTGGGACCTTCAATGCTGCAGATATTTTTTTCTGTACCCTTCCCCAGATCTGTGCCTTGATATAATCATGTCTCGGGGGTCTACAGACAATTCCTTGGACTTCATGACTTGGTTTGTTCTCTGACATTTACTGTTAACTGTGGGACCTTATATAGACAAGTGTATGCCTTTCTAAAAAATGTCATATCAACTGAATTTACCACAGGTGGACTCCAATCAGGTTGTGGATGCATCTGAATGATGATCAGTAGAAACTGGATGTTCCTGAGCTCCGTTTTGAGAGTCATGGCAAAGGCTGTGTACAGGTCATTCTCAAGAAATTACCATATTGTGATGAAGTTCATTATTTTCCATAATGTAATTATACAAATTAAACTTTCATATATTTTAGATTCATTGCACACCAACTGAAATATTTCAGGTCATTTATTGTTTTAATACTGATGATTTTGGCATACAGCTCATGAAAACCCAATATTCCTATCTCAAAGAATTAGCGTATTTCATCTGACCAATAAAAGAAGTCTTTGTAATACAAAAAAAAAGTCAACCCTCAAATAATTATGTTCAGTTATGCACTCAATACTTGGTCGGGAATCCTTTTGCAGAAATGACTGCTTCAATGTGGCGTGGCATGGAGGCAATCAGCCTGTGGCACTGCTGAGGTGTGATGGAGGCCCAGGATGCTTCGATAGCAGCCTTAAGCTCATCCAGAGTGTTGGGTCTTGCGTCTCTCAACTTCCTCTTCACAATATCCCACAGATTCTCTATGGGGTTCAGGTCAGGAGAGTTGGCAGGCAAATTGAGCACAGTAATTCCATGGTCAGTAAACCATTTACCAGTGGTTTTGGTAATATGAGCAGGTGCCAGGTCGTGCTGAAAAATGAAATCTTCATCTCCATGTAGCTTTTCAGCAGGTGGAAGCATGAAATGCTCCAAAATCTCCTGATAGCTAGCTGCATTGACCCTGCCCTTGATAAAACACAGTGGACCAACACCAGCAGCTGACATGGCACCCCAGACCATCACTGACTGTGGGAACTTGACACTGGACTTCAGGCATTTTGGCATTTCCTTCTCCCCAGTCTTCCTCCAAACTCTGGCATCTTGATTTCCGAATGACATGCAAAATTTGTTGTTGTTTTGTTGTGCTGCTTCTCTGTAGCCCAGGTCAGGCGCTTTTGCCGCTGTTTCTGGTTCAAAAGTGGCTTGACCTGGGGAATGTGGCACCTGTAGCCCATTTCCTGCACATGCCTGTGCACGGTGGCTCTGGATGTTTGTACTCCAGACTCAGTCCACTACTTCCGCAGGTCATCCAAGGTCTGGAATCGGTCCTTCTCCACAATCTTCCTCAGGGTCCGGTCACCTCTTGTCGTTGTGCAGCGTTTTTTGCCACACTTTTTCCTTCCCACAGACTTCCCACTGAGGTGCCTTGATACAGCACCCTGGGAACAGCCTATTTGTTCAGAAATTTCTTTCTGTGTCTTACCCTCTTGCTTGAGGGTGTCAATGATGGCCTTCTGGACAGCAGTCAGGTCGGCAGTCTTACCCATTATTGCGGTTTTGAGTAATGAAACAGGCTGGGAGTTTTTAAAAGCCTCAGGAATCTTTTACAGGTGTTTAGAGTTAATTAGTTGATTCAGATGATTAGGTTAATAGCTCGTTTAGAGACCCTTTTCATGATATGCTAATTCTTTGAGATAGGAATTTAGGGTTTTCATGAGCTGTATGCCAAAATCATCAGTATTAAAACAATAAATTACCTGAAATATTTCAGTTGGTGTGCAATGAATCTAAAATATATTAAAGTTTAATTTTTATCATTACATTATAGAAAATAATGAACTTCATCACAATATGCTAATTTCTTGAGAAGGACCTGTGCATTCTTTTTTTTCTTGTTTTTTTATACATTTGCTAGGATTTCAAACACACTTCTTTCACATTGTCTTTATTGGGTATTGTTTGTAGAATTTTGAGGAAAATAATGAATTTAATCCATTTCGGAATAAGGGTATAACATAACAAATGTGGAAAAAGTGAGGCACTGTGAAGACATTCCGGATGCACTGTAGGAAACCAGGTGAAACAACCACAACTTAGTAGTAAGAGCATTCAACACATGAAACACTTACAAACAGTGCTAGAGAACGATCAGGCATATAGCAAAACATTTCAAGAAAACAGAAATGGAATATAACTAATTTAAATACTAATTGAAAGGGAAATTTTTCAGATGTTTCTTGAAGATGGGTAGAGACTCTGCCGTTCTACACTCCAGTGGAAGCTGGTTTCACCATTGATGAGCCAGGATGAAGAAAAGTTGACTCTTCTGGGCTACAGCAGCAGAAGACCACAACGGTGCCACTCCATTCAGTTAAGAACATGGAACTGAGGCTACAATTAGCACGGTCCGGGCACTCCGAACGTCAATAGAAGATTTGTGTAACGTTTTCCCCCTGCTCATGCAAGTTTATCATGTCAGGAAGTCCTGGACTGTGTGTATTATAGTATATATGTAGGCCTGTTTTCCTAGGTTTCCTTTAGTATTCTGTATATCATCCTTCCATGTTTATGTAGGCTTGTGTATTTTGTTTTCAAGTGACTTGAGCTCTTTAAGTATACTGTTTATTTCAGTGTATCCACTCCAGGTTTTCTTATTGCCCTTAACTGTTCTGCCCTTACATGGTCCTTCCTGTATTTAGTTTGGTTCCAGCTTCCTGTTCACATGATCCCCTTACATGTCCTTGTTAACCATCCCTTTTGTTAGTTACATTTCACAGGTGCACTCCCTTAGTGATTAGTCTCCTATTTCAGTTCTCCTCTGTCTCCGTTTTGTTGCTGGCCATTGTATTATATGTCATAGTTCCTACTGTTCAGTTTGCATCTCTTTGTGAGTTCAAGTATTTCATCTATAGTTCGCCTGTTACCAATGTTTGCATCCTTTTTGTTTATGCCTTGCTCGGAGTTTCAGTTTGTACCTTTAATAGTAATAATAATAATGCATTCAACTTATATAGCGCTTTTCTTCCAAGGAACTTAAAGCGCTCTACACAGTGAGGGGGAGAGCCCACAACATCCACCACCAATGTGTAGCACCCACTTGGGTGATACCTTCAGTATCTTCTATGTGTTATGTTATTTTTTAGACTCCTCAGTTTAAGAATTATACTTGAAATAGTCCTATACTATTGGCAACACTGTTGCTTCCTGCTCTTCCTTGTTCGTAAACGTGACAATTTGAAAAATAAGTCAGAGTCTGGATTTCTGCCGTGAAGTTTAGATGGTAAGTTCGGAATTGGGCGTAAATAACATGAAAGCATGGATCTTTCCAGCCAATGGTTTAGGATGGTGGTGGTGGTGTAATGGTGTAAGGGATATTTTTTTGGCACACTTTAGGCCCCAAATCTGCAGCAACTGTGTGATGCAAAAAAGGCAAAATGGATCAAAATCTCTGAGGAATGTTTCCAGAACCTTGTTTAATCTCTGCCATGAAGAGATTAAACAAGGTTAATCTCTGCCATGAAGAATTAATTAAGCACTATGAAAGACAGATAATTCTATGAAAGACTATGGGAACTTATTTTAACGATCTACACACATGGCATGAAGCATGTGGCGCAAGTGCACTTTGGGCATGTCCAAATCCACTTTTGCTAGTTTGACAGGAGAAAAAGGGTTATTTAAACAATGTGGGTGCCAGACGGGGAAATTGACTACTGCGTTGGTCTAAAACTAGCAAAGACACTTGCGTTCAGGCATTGCGTTGCATTGCGCCGGGTGCAAGATAGGGGCCTATAGGTCTAATTTTTTTGTAAAACTGTCTCAAGTCTTGTTGAGTATGATGCTACAGTACAAACATTGCACAACAATTTTTGGCAGTTTCTCTCATTCTTCTTTGCAGGACCTCTCAATCTTCATCAGATTGGATGGGGAGCGTCGGTGCACAGCCAAGTTCAGATCTCTCCAGAGATGTTCAATCGGCTTCAAGTCTGGGCTCTGGCTGGGCCATGCAAGGACATTCACAGAATTGTCCATAGCCACTTGTAACCTTTATGGGAATACAATTATTTAATATATAGATAATAATAATCGGGTGGGCCAATGACTTCGAAGATTTAGTTAAATCTAGGAGACCAGGGTATTGACCGACCAACACAAAACCAGACTCAAATTCAGTGGTTAAGTTTAAATGCAAAGATCCGAATATGCTATTGGCATGACATTTTCACCAGATGTTGGTAACAACCCAAGTAATCCACACGTACAAAGAAACCAAAACAAATTGGTTCAGAAATCAAGTTATGTGTTATAATGTGAAATGACACAGGGAAAAGGTATTGAACACATGAAGAAAGGGAGGTGCAAAAAGGCATGGGAAGCCTAGACAACAGCTAAAACCCATCATTAATTAAAAAGCAATCCAGCCCCCATCAGTGCAAATTAATATCAGCTGGTTCAGTCCCAACTGATGGCCTACAAAAAGGTCTCATATGTCAAACAAGACACATCTCATGATGGGTAGAAGCAAAGAGCTGTCTCAAGACCTTTGCAACCTAATTGTTGCAAAACGTAATGATGGCATTGTTTATAGCCACATTTCTAAGCTTCTGAATGTTCCAGTGAGCACTGTTGGGGTCATAATACGGAAGTATAAATACAATCATTACACCATACATTTGTCTCGCCCAGGTGCTCCTCGCAAGAATTCTGACAGAGGAGTGAAAAGAATAATCAGAAGAGTTGTCCAACAGCCAAGAACCACTTGAAAAAAGACCTGCAGTTAGCAGGTACTATTGTCTCAAAGAAAACAGTAAGTAATGCACTCCACTGCCATGGCCTAAATGCATGCTCGCCACGCAAGACTCCATTGCTGAAAAAAGGATGTTGACGCTCGTTTAAAGTTTGCTGCACAACATTTTGAAAAGTTAGTGAAATACTGGGAGAATATAGTGTGGTCAGATGAGAGCAAAATTGAACTGTTTGGATGCCATAATACACACCATGTTTGGAGGAGGAATGGCACTGCACATCACCCTAAAAACACCATACCAAGAGTGAAGTTTGGAGGTGGGAACAAGGTGGGATCATGGTGTGGGCCTACTTTTCAGCAAATGGTACTGGCAAACTTCACATTATTGAAAGCAGGATGAATGGGCAAATTTACAGAGACATTCTTGACAAAACTCTGCTGCCATCTACCAGGATGATGAAGATGAAATGAGGGTGGACATTTCAGCAAGACAATGATCCCAAACACACAGCCAAGGAAACTCTCAATTGGTTTCAAAGAAAGAAAATAAAGCTACTAGAATGACCCAGCTAATCAACTGACTTAAATCCCATTGAAAATCTATGGAAAGAACTGAAGATCAAGATTCAAGGAGGCCCACAGAACCTTCAAGATTTTAAGATGATGGAAGAATGGGCCAAAATCTACATTAACAAGAAAAAAATAAACAGCTGTTTCTCCACTGCAGGAGCGACATTTCAGTAAAATGGGCAGTGCAGCGGCCTCGTGGGCCTAAAAAACTGTTACTCTCATCACCTCACAACACAACATAACAACATAAAAGAACAAACACCCTTTTATTTTTATTTAAGATTTAGATATATTCAAAACAATATATTGTTTTATAATTGTGATGCACAGCCCAGGGAGGGCTGGCGTACATGACCTGAGATTATATTATTATTTAAATATTTGTATTATGTGTATTTTATGTTTTAGTTTGTGTGTATCAGTACATTGCATGGAATTTTGTTATATGTGTAAATGCCCCTTGTGACGCCTCCCTCTAGGTTGGATGTTGTTGAGATAGGGTTTAGGTTAGGTTGGGCTGGTATCTTGTGGACCTGATTAGTAATGAGGTTCAGCCGTGAGTGATTAGTTAGTTAGCTTTAGGTATATATATATATATATATATATATATATATATATATATATATATATATATATATATATACACTGTCCAAACTAGAGAGAGGTTTTGGTCGTTGATGATATTTGGTTACATTGTGTAAGAGGCTGTCCGGGAGCTACATGATATTAAGGGATTTGTGAGAAGTGAGTCCCTGAAGTAAATGAGTATGCTTATAATCTATATGTTTAGCTGTCAGTGTTTCTTGCCACTGTTAAAGAGCATGTAAGTCTGTATAAATATATCCGTTGTCCACTTGCTTTAGGCGTACCCTGCAACCTGCCATTCATGTACTGTTTTCCTGGATTGTGTCCATTAAACATTGCAAACTTGTGCCTGCCTTCGGTCTCCCTCCTCTACACCGACACCTAACTGTGACAAAACGACTGACCACTACAAGAGGGACTCAAGAGCACAGGCAGGATAATACGCGCCCAGACTGAATATCCACCAGGAGTAGGTGGAAGAGCTGGGTGGTGTAGAACTAGAGGGGAAGTGGCCAAAGTTCCCCAATGAACTTTTTTGGGGTGGGCTAGTGGCAGGTGGTAGGTCTATCAGTCCACCCTGCCCTACCACTGCCTTTCCAGTTCTGCAACTGTTCCAGCCACCAGAGGAGCTGCCGCCTCTGCAGACAGAGCTGGTGTGGCAGAAACAGCAATCCTAGCGGCCAGAGGCGGTTGGCTTTCCATGACGGCAGAAGTGTGTATGTGGGAGCTGTGCTGAAGGAGGCAAGCCTGAGAGTGGAGGCTGTGGTTGCCGGCATACAGTCTCCAGGGCCGGTTGTAGTGCAGACCGGGCCCCCCTCAGCGCTGGAGCTTTCAGGGCCCTCCTTTGCAATGGAGCTTTCCGGGCCCTCCACAGCACAGGACCTTTCAGGGCCCCTCTCTACAACAGAGCTTTCCAGGCCCTCCAAAGCGCTGGAGTATACAGGGCCCCCTGCACAGCCTGACCCAGGGCCCTCACCCCCAAATACACCACCACTACTGGGGTCTAACTAGCTGCTGCCGTCATCACCAGCAGCCACCTTTGAGAGGCTGCCTGGCCTGCTTAGACCTCCGGCTGAGCCACTACCTGGGTGAATGCTTGGGGAGGGGCTGCCCATGGGTCATCTTTGGGGGGTGTTTTGGTCCTCACACCCTTCCCTGTTGTTTCCTGGCTACCTTGGAGTAACAGCCTTTGTCGGGGGATACTGTCAGTTCCAGCCCAGTGTGGTCTGGCGTAGCATGAACTGAGATATGGACTCAAAAGTGTATTTGTATGCATTTATGATTTATTGTCGGTATTTTGGTTTGAAATCAGTTGTTTTCCTTATTAGTGCATTGCATGTTGTTTTGTGTTTTCTATACTGTCCCTTTAAGGAATGTGACACCTCTCCCTGGTTTGGCAGTTTGCTAGGTTAGGTTGGGATTGTACCTTGTAGATCTGTTGATTATTGATTATGTTCAGCCATGTTCTATTAGCCAGTTAACTTGCTTTCTATAAAGGGTGGCCAAACTAGAGAGAGGTGTCGGGCATTATTTGATATATTATTATATTGTACCCTGCAACCTGCTGTACCTGAATCTGTATATTTCCGTACTGTTCTATTAAACCACCATCACCACCATCTACCTGCCTGTCAGTCTCCCTCTTTCCCCACAAACACACACTGCATGAAAAGTGGGATTTTCGTCCCCGTAAACGCCCGGAAATTTCCCTAATTTTCGGCAGTTAATGACAATTTACAGCCTGCAAACGTTGCGTTCGTCTGTGCCACATATTGTCGGAAACGAACCATGACGTATGTGGAGAGCTCACGGAGGGCCCTAATGGCTCTAATTAGCATATGAATAGCAGCAAATCGGCGCCTGGTCAGAATTCCTCACTCAGAGCTGATGGCTCTAATTAGCATATGAATAGCACCGAAACCACGCCTGGCCAGAGAAAGTTTGGCTGGCCTGACTTTCCTACCTCAGTATTGGATGAAACCACTACTTTTAAACAACACAAATCACCCATGATTGGTTGGCAGATCTGTCACTATTGGTCACCCTGGGTCATATAAATGTAAATCACAATAATAATCATATATATATATATGCACATATATTTATTCATTCATGTGATATGCTATTATGTTGTATATTCATGACATTGTTATCCTATGGGCTAGACTGTTATTAATATCAAGGACATTCATTAATTGGGGAAAGGAAAATGTTTTTATTGAAATAACTTTATTTTTAAAACAAACACAACTATGTACAAAGTGTAGGAGCTCTGCCTACACTACAAATGGCACGCTCATGAAACAGAGCCCAAAAATCTACAGCACGGTGAAGTGTCTGTTTGCCGCCTCAGCATTGTATCTGAATCTGGTCCATTTTGCAGAAGTCTGTGGAGCGTTGCCCTGTACTTTGGAATTGCCTCCAATCTCGACTGCAGCTTGGCACAGAGCATGGTGAGCTCCTGGCTGCGAAGAGCCGGAGGTCGCACAATACATTCAGACACCCCGCCAACAAGTCTTCCTCGGCAGACATCAGGTCTACTGTGGTGCACTTCCAAAGGTCCACCTCATCCGTAGCTAGCACACTATGTCTCGTTTCCAGCAGCTGTAAAAAAAAGCAATAAACACAATCAGTACTGCACGATGCACTGCGTATGGACACAACACATCTATTAATGTACATTAAAAATAGTCACATTAACCAAAAATCTATTCTAATCTAATAGTCTTACCCTCTTTCTTCTCGCTCGACTCCGAGCTAAACTCTTCACAGCTTCCGCATGCAATGCCAGATCTGGTTGTTTGTACCTGAAGTTC
>JACXGM010026495.1:0-14848 GCA_016801145.1 Umbra pygmaea
ACCGGAGGCGATATAAGGTGAGCGAGACATGGGGTATTTATTAAAGAATCCCCACAAAGGCAAAAGAAATGAGTAACCGGCAGGAAATACAAACGGTACCAAACTAATACTCCTCGTGCTCTTGTAGCGGCACGGACACTCTAACAAAAGAACAAGGAAACAAGTAACTAGGGAATGCAGAAACAAAAGACTAACTCATGAAATGAAACACTCGGAATACTAGACACTTACTCACACATGGAAATCAGGACACAACAGTGACAGGGAAGAATATCCACAATGCTCCAGCAACTCTCCTCTTGGTCTGGGCACATTATATAGAGAGGTGGAAACTAATGACACAAGGCTGAAACACATAGACTAATCAAGCTGATACAGAGAACAAACTAATAAGAACACCCAGGAGATCGGATTGCCCAGACCAAGAAAAGAGGCGTGGCTACAATAACACAGGGAATACAACAGGGAATGCAAAAACACAGAAATATCACAAGGGGGGGCTAGGAGACAATAAACAAGAAAACCAAACACTAGGAAAGGGCAAAAAAAGTCACACAAAGAACAGAAATAACAGACACATCCTACCCATCTAGGGCAGGATGTGACAATTGTCATGTTCAAGAAACCAATTTGAAATGATTTGAGCTTTGTGACATGGTGCATTATCCTGCTGGAAGTAGCCATCAGAGGATGGGTACATGGTGCCCATAAAAGGATGGACATGGTCAGAAACAATGCTCAGGTAGGCCCGTGGCATTTAAACAATGCCCAATTGGCACTAAGGGGCCTAAAGTGTGCCAAGAAAACATCCCCCAAACCATTACACCACCACCACCAGCCTGCACAGTGGTAACAAGGCATGATGGATCCATGTTCTCATTATGTTTACGCCAAATTCCGACTCTACCATCTGAATGTCTCAAAGGAAATTGAGACTCATCAACCAGGCAACATTTTTCCAGTCTTCAACTGTCCAATTTTGGTGTGCTCTTGCAAATTGTAGCCTCTTTTTCCTGTTTGTAGTGGAGATGAGTGGTACCCGGTGGGGTCTTCTGCTGTTGTAGCCCATCCTCCTCAAGGTTGTGCGTGTTGGGGCTTCACAAATGCTTTGCTGCCTACCTCGGTTATAACGAGTGCTTATTTCGGTCGAAGTTGCTCTTCTATCAGCTTGAAGCAGTCGGACCATTCTCCTCTGACCTCTAGCATCAACAAGGCATTTTCACACACAGGACTGCTGCATACTGGACGTTTTTCCCTTTTCACACCTTTCTTTGTAAACCCTAGAAATGATTGTTCGTGAATATCCCAGTAACTGAGCAGATTGTGAAATACTCAGACCGGCCCGTCTGGCACCAACAACCATGCCACGCTCAAAATTGCTTAAATCACCTTTCTTTCCCATTCTGACATTCAGTTTGGAGTTCAGGAGATTGTCTTGACCAGGACCACACCCCTAAATGCATTGAAGCAACTGCCATGTAATTGGTTGAGTAGATAATTGCATTAAGGAGAAATTAGACGGGTGTTCCTAATAATAATTTAGGTGAGTGTAACATGGGTATGTCGAACTTGAATTGTCAACCCACTTCTGTATGTCAGTGAACCGTAAGCCGCAAGACGCATGATTAAACGACAGGTGGCGATAATGCACACATTTTGTTTGTAATCTAATAAGACGAACCCGCGCTGCGTCATTCATGACAGGCTTCGAAAAAACACAATGTAGCTTTTGCTTACACTACACAGCTACTTGCTGCAAAAAGTAGTTAGCTACTGGAAAAGCTACTCTGTTTAAAAGCAACTGAGCTACTGCCAAGCTACTGAAAAATGTAGTTAAGTTAGTAGTGTCGCTACTTGTAGTTAACTACTCCCCAACACTGAGTATGAGAGGCGTGCTACAAACAGACTATCTGAACCTTGTACTCTCTCAGTGGTACGGACACTGGAAATGAAAGTCTGAGTAATAATACTTACGCCTACACAACACAAACTAATATACTCCTCAACACTCTTGGTTTTAGCTTTTGGAAATCCTCAAAATCAACATGTACACTGGGTATTGACTATACACCTGATACGCCCAGGGGAGCGGCATAAATAAAATGCAACAACTTAAAGATAAGCGTGACTTACGTGGGGTACACCTCCAATAATCCTCCACGTCTCCTCCTGGGTCCAGAGCTGCTTATAAAGGGAACTGATCACACTAAAGAGAGCCAGCTGTTCATAATTCCCAATTAGAACCTTCTACTCTTTTCCAGTCCCTACTTCAACTCCCAGCAGCGTTGGCCAGGAAGATGTTTGGTTAACCCAAAGGGGATTTGTTTAAAATTAAAAGTACAACATAACCACCATGCAATGCATTGAAGGATATAAGAAATATATAAATAAGAAATAAACAAATAAGAACTAGACAAAATAATGAATTAGTGCATACTCAGTATATGCACGCCAGCCCACTCTGGCTGGACGAGACAGATTGGCACCAAACTTGGTGTCTATGGTTGGGAAATGAGGTGCAAAGGGGGCCTGTAGTGTTTGGCCAATATTGACCCTGTGGGGGTGCTATACCAGAAAATGATTTAAAATTCTCATTACTGGTTAACACAAACATAACCATTAATAGATATGCCTGACACCATTCCTTGTTTGGCATTCTTCTTGCTTGGACCCCTTAATTGCTGCCTGCATCTATATTTATTATTATTATTATACAATAATTTTATTATTACACCAAATATTGATTTCTAAACTCTTCCTAAGTTAGCTAATTAGTATTCTGTTTTTTATAAAATGAATATGAACATATTCTCCTTATTATTCAAGGTCTGCCAACACTAAATATTTTTGTAATTTTAACCTGGGTAATTGTCTGCAAATAAATGCTCTAAATGACCATATTTTTATTTGGAGTTCAAGGGCATCTGATGGCTCAGTGGTTAAGGAGTCAGACTTAGATTCCCGACTTTACCAAATCTTTTGTTTCGTTGGCCAATACACTTTACCCTAAGTTGCTCCAGGGGGAATGTCCCTTATCCAAAGGAATGTCCTTTTAGATAAGAGCATCTGCTAAATGGCATAAATTAGAATTGTCAGTAGTTCATGGAATAAAACTAAAATGTTCATTTTATCCAAACACATCTATCAATAGTGAAACTAGATACACTGATAATGTTGCAGTGGTCTCTTAAGTTTTTCCAGAGCTGTATATTTAAGTTATATTTATTTTAAATTATTCAGTAATGTTGAGCATGTTCCAGTCAAGAAGTGTACTATATTTAAAATGACATTTAGACAGTGTACATTTAGCACATTTCTTGTAGAGGGACTCTGTGTTGCATCAAATAGTGAATTCCACTGTACGTATTAAACTGATTAACCCCACCTGTCTATAGGCTTTTGTGTTTTCTTTGTTTCTTCTCCTGTCATGTCCCTCTCCTCACTTTTCATTATAAATGTTATGAACTACCTACAACTACAATTATATTTATATGCATTCTACATACTGTAATCATGTAAAGATCCTGCAAATCCTTATCCCAATGTATCCTGTCAGGAGAAGTGGGACAGTTCTTCAAATCTGATTTGTATAGAATGTGATACCATTGTACAATAATTGTCATTGTGTTTTAAAACACTAACACTATGTTTTTATTTTGAGACCAAAAGTTATAATGTTGCACAGTAACTGACAAAATGGCAGTCTTATGATTTCAGAACTTGGTTTCATATGTCAGCATGCTTAGCATGAGTTTCGAAAGGTCATGCTGAAACATTACAACACACCCACTATGAGAATGTCAAACAAATCAAAACCATTATTTAATGTCCAGCGCACATTTAGCAACAATACAATAACACTTTTTCTGATTGGCTTGCAAAATTGGCAAGATTGATGTACCTTCAAGTTTAAATGTCCCACTCAACCTGTGGTCCTACTCAACCTGAAGTCACCCTAATGTATATGACACTCTGCTCTTGTATTGTTCTGTATTTTAATGCATTAATTCATCAAATAAATGTAAAACAGAGTCCAAAGAATGTGTAGAAGGAGCAGTAGACTTTAATCGTAAAGCCGAGGTTCCTCATGAGCAAGCTGTCAATTTCCGGTCACATACCTTTTCTATACAGAGAATGGTGGTCATAACTGAAACTTCACAGAAACTTAAAGGTGCAATATGTAGTTTTCCAAAACAATAACAAAAGATGTACTTTGCATTAAAAAAGCAAACATCACTATACCTATATTATATATATTTCTTAGTCGTGTACTTTCATTATCCTAAATGTTTCCACCAACTTTCAAATCCAGAGAAATTTGTAATATAATTCGAAGACACGGGACGTTTAATTTTGTCTTCCGTCAATGGCTTCATATAACCTTTGACTGCGCTAGTTACTCTAAGTTCCAGGGAACCGGCAAACAAAACGTGAATCAAGTTATAATATTTTTAACAATACATTACTTTGTCAGTGAAAATTTTTTCTGCCGGAGACACTAGAATGGAAGGTTGTCATTGACAACGATAACAAACCCATGATCCCACGCTACTTCCTGACGTCATCCAAATACATCTTTTGCTATTATTTTGATTGAGAGCCCCCTGGTGGCCAAAAACTACATATTGTACGTTTAATACTGATTTCCTACTGGCCCAAATAGATAGCATTAGTTTGAATCTCACTAATTGGCAGCAGCTTGGATTTAACATAATTCAACTTGCTTTACTGGCGTCCGTTAGTCTGGCATTCTCTGTTAATCTCCTTTCAAGGCCCAAATGGCGGGCAATGGTAATACCTCTTACTGAGACAACAGCCTTTAGACAAATATCTGGCCATTGTTCTCCATTTGATCAAGCTGGCTTCGGCTCACATTGCATTTCAAAATATATCCTGCTTCTCAATTTAAATTTACTGTGTTTTACAGTGAAATATTTCTTCATAATTACATAAATCATTGTCACAATCCCAAAATTGCTTGGTCTTTGCTGCATCATTTCTACATGATCTATAGCTCTCAGGGATGACCAAGATTCTTCTTCTCATATTATTGCATATTTCCTCAAGCTGTTTTTCCCATCAGCTATGTATATCTTACTACACATTTTATTGATTATTGCTCTGTTAAATACAGTGACAAGGAAAAATCCTCTATAGTATCTGTCAGACTCAATCTATGAATCTATGCCACAAAAATTAAGGTAGTTCTGAATGCAAAAATGGGGTCCAACCTGGTACTAGCAAGGTGTACCTAATGAAGTGGGCAGTGAGTGTATATTATAACCAGTAAGAAAACGCATGTAGTCATTATGTTGTGGCAATTAATATTGTTAGCTGGGTGTCTGTGTTATGACATTAATGTAATGTGTGTATAAAAGCACAGAATGTCTTGTAGGTGATGAATCACTGATGATTGAACTCAAACTACACAGAACACACCTAATAATGAACTGTATTTATTGCAATCAACACATTCAGACTGCAATGACAAAACATATACAGACCTTTTGTAGCAGATAGTGATTGGCCAAAAGCAGTGAAACTCGTACATGAAGTTGACTTTGAACCACCAACTAACATATTACAGGACCAGTGTATTCCCTCCTGTGCTATTATTGTACAGATCTCTTTATTTATGCTTTAGTGTTGATATAATCAGTCAAACAGATTAATTTATTTTTTTCATGGTTATATGGGAAAGATGCTCTAAACATCCTCTGAATCCAATTCCAGCTAAAGAGGCAATGAATCATAACTGGATCATGTTATTCATAATCTCTTTGGAGAACCTCTTAGGTGTCTCACGCACACATGCACTCACACACACACTTATACAAAGTCACATAAACACACGTACAGGCAGACACAATCACGCAGAAACAAACACAGCTTTTGTGTTAGTCTGTAGTATTATCACTCCAGGCCATAGCCTTCCTCTTGGCAAGTTCCATCCAGGTAGGCTGGCCTTGACGTGACGATGATGATGATTGTGATGATGTTGATGAAGATATCTCATGCTTTTCTATGTTCATCTCAGTTTGACCTGTGTCAGATCCCCCCTTAGATAAAAAACAGAGATTACAGGTTACAAGCTTAAAGGATCACTCCAGACCGATGAACAGCTCAAAATCATTTTGCCGGTCATGTTTTTGACACGACAATCACTAAAAACACATTCTCAGTGCGTTCAGTAATTCCCAACTCACCCACCATAATTGTCTGGAAATTCACACAATGACCTCACTGAAAAAACATACAAGTCGCATTGGACTATAAGTCACATTTATCTACACTCCAGTATATTAGGTGATGGTAATGCACCATTACAGTTGGATGCCAACTGCCGTTAAACTACAACAAAGTAGAAGAATAGGTTGCTTTATTTAGATTTTTTTAAATAAAATCCAAGACCAAGAACAGACATTTAATCTGGAAAGGCAAGTTATTCAACTACACAATAGCACACAGAAAAACAGGCTGAACAGTTGTATGATATGTTAACGAAAGGTTTTCAGCTACAAAATAGCATGAAGAACATACCTGGGAGGCGGAAAAAGCTTAATTAACATAACAAGCCAGCGAGTCCAACAAGCAAGTTACTGGTAAGCAAATTCACCAAGCTCCTTAAAAACATGTTCAATTATATATATTTTGATATATAAGTCGCACCTGACTATAAGTTGCAGGAACAGTCAAACTATGAAATAAGTGTTACTTATAGTCTGGAAAATACGGTCCAAACACTTACGGTGGCCGAATTGGGAATTACCGAACGTGCTGAGAAAGTGTTTTAGCAACTGTCGTGTTAGAAACATGATTTTGAGCTGTTTAGGGGTCTGGAGTGTTCTTTAAAGTGATGGTTCAGAGTAATATAACCCTAGGGTCCTTTGCACCTTGACCTCAAGCCAAACAACCCCCCATAAGCTTTTTTCACTTGTTATAACATTGTCCGAGTTAGCGCTTTTTTCACTTGTTATAACATTGTCCTAGTTAGTGCTATCAGCCGAATGGCTTAGTGCAGGCGCTAATGGAACCAAGGGTGTATCTCATAAAGAACCCCAATAATAATGCCCGGAATGGTACCAAACTTCTACAGTAGTACAAATAGGTTCTGTACTTATAAAAAACGAGGCATTGAAAAGTTTTTAAGTACACCAGAAGTATATTTAAATAACACTTGCCTGATGGCTGCTACTCTCGGCTGCTAGGCAATACATGTTGTTCTCTGTGCGTGATATCGCGGGATCTCGTGGGATCGCGGTAGCAGAGAGCACTAACTCAACCAATGTTATAAGAAGGGAAAAAAGCTTATGGGGTTGTTTGGCTCGAGGTCAAGGTGCAAAGGACCCTGGGGTTGTATTTCTCCGAACCATCACTTTAACTGCTCATGTTACGTTTGTTAAAAAAACATGGGCCAAGTTTTTTCCTTGAACTAATTTAAAAAAAAAAACATTGACAAGTCAAATATTTACCATACCTTAGTTTCAGTAAGGGGTGTCCTGTCTGCCTTAGTTCCCTTCAGAGACGTGGATGATTTCTTAGATGCTCCTCGTGTTGTCGGTACCTGAGGCTGATTGGACAGTTTTATCATCTGTTCAGCTGTTAATTGTGAAGCTGGTTGTATGTTAGGCTGTTCTGAGGGTAATGTTTTGAGCTTAGCTGCTAGTTGCAGTCCCCAAAGAATTGGTCTAGTCCTTGGTTTTGGCTGAGAAGTTGGCTGTACCTGTCTGTGGGATGCTTGATTTTGCGAGGGTGTTTGCGTGCTTGGCTGTAATTGTGTTGGAGGCTGCATCGGTTGTTGAGCTATTGGTTGTAGTGTAGGCTGTGAAGTCGGGCCTGGTGATGAGGTGTACTGGGGTGTTTTCACTCCTGTCCCAGATTCTGGAGTAAGATTCTGTTGGAGCGAACAAGTATTTTCCTGGGCTGCGGACATCCAGGCAGGCTCTGACACAGCAGATGCAGGGCTGTCAGGTCCCATCGGGGGTCCCAGAGCAGGGCTGGAGAACATGTCTGAGGAAGAATCAGTGACAATATTTGAAATAAAACTTTAAATAAAGTTTACTTTGGAAATAATGTCAGTTGTAGATCTGTGTATTTTATTAGGTAGAACTAACTTGTGCTATATTTGTTCAATATTATCAATATTCTAAAGAAGGATTAAGACATTGCCGAGAGATGAGCACATGCTCCTGGAAAGGGTCTACAGAAGTCCAACATGAAATACCGGTATTGTTTCAGGAATTTTATTATTAGTTAGGACCCGTATAAGAGCAACAAGATTTAATGCTTACATTAAATGTTATTCATCACAGCCACTGTATCTACAATGCTGTAGGACGTACCGTTTAGTTTCAATGGGTTTAGCGTCTCTTTCTTCCTGATGCTGTCAGGAGTGTATGAGGAAGAAGCTGTGGACGAGGGAGCAGAGTCATATACTTGAGGGTGGGCCTTTTGCCAAGCCTTACTGCCCGAGTCACTGCTGCCATCGAAACTTGCATCAAATTCACTTCCTGCTGATTCTGCGGTTGTCATGGAGAGGACTTCCACGCTGTTACGTTGAACCTTGAGTTCTGGGTTCCTTTCCGATCGATACTTTAGAGAATGTGAAGTGGTGCGCAACTTCACTCCGAAAGCGTGCCTCCTCTCCGGCTCTTCCTCTTCCGTATGCCCACTATGTCCATCAGTTTTCTTTCCTGTCAGTTCTGTTTCATCCAATACTCCTGCCTCTGTTTTCACTTTGCTTTTTCTTTCTTGAGGTATGGGTGGTTGGTTCCACTTCAGGCCTTTATCGCTCGTCCCTGTGTGGGCCATGCCAGTGGTTGTCTTGTGACGCTGCTTCATGGATGAGATGGAGAAACTGTGTGATCCCGACAGTATGCTTTTTTGGCCAGTAGGGGGCTCTGTTGTCCGCTGCGTTAGATCTTGCTTGTGGTTTTCTTTATTGACTCCAAAAGTTGGGATTATTGTTGTTTCTGTGGAAGGCTCTTTCTCAGACACAGGTTTTGGAGTTTGTTTTGTGAAGCGAGGAGCAGGGGTTGGAAAAGCAGATAGTTGTGGAGGGCTGATTGTGTCACCTAGGCTAACATATGTTTGTTGGCTCCAACTATCTCTCTTGTTATTAACCATATCTGATTTACACACAGTACTGAGAGGCCCAGAGAAACTATTTTCAGATGTAGACCTAGGCCTATTTCCCTGAACTGATGAGTCCTGGATGTCTGTCTTGCGCTGAAGTCGGTGTGAATCGATGAAAGCACTGGGTGGTTGGACCAGTATTGTTTCCAGAAGCTTCTGGGGCTCCTCTATTGCATTTGAAGCTAGGGTGGGCTGGCTGGTAGCCTCCAGCCTGGGCTCCTCTGTTGCATTTGAAGCGAGGGTGGGCTGGCTGGTAGCCTCCAGCCTGGGCTCTGCTACAGGGAAGAGGTCTGCCAATAAAGGCATATCCTGGAGGTATAGAGGATTAGTGGTGATGTGTGCGTCTGGCTCTAAAGACTCTTGTCTCTGTGATACATCTATCTGATCACCAGGGGGTGCTGACTCCCAGGGCATCTCCTCTGGGTCTTTAGCCATCACAGAGAGTGATTGTTCCCTCTCCATGTTTTCTTCATCTTCTGTTCTCTCCTGCTCTTCCTCCCTCTCAGACAGGGGTTGGTCCAGGTCACTGAGACTCTCTGAACCAGGTCTACATGCTCTCTAAGTAAACAGACAATAAAAATGGCTTCTTAAGCACAATCTTAAATTGACACTGTCGTGTTATTAGTACCATCTGTATGTTAATTGTATGTTTCATAATACAGTTCCATCTTACCAGGGGCCCTTTTCTGGCCTTAGTGCTCGCTCTCTGGTTCCTGGGTTTGACAGCCATGCGGTGGCGGGCGGCTGAGCTGTCCAGGCTGGGAGTGTACTGGGCTGGACTGGTGAAGTCCGTTGGAGAGGAGAGTACCAGATTACCGGGAGGGGTCGTGTTTGGAGAAAAAGATTGGGGGAGTGGCTGGGAGAGACAATCAGGAAGAAGATTGTGCCCATCAACTGAGAATTTATGTTTTTTGGAAATTTTGTCAAGTTAATCAGTATGTCAAATATGTGCTTTCATATAGACAGGAAGGTCTATTACCTGCTCCTCCTCTTCACTTCCTGTCCCCGCTAAACTCAGAGAGCTGTGGTGCTTTTGACTGTCAGAAAACTGGGAATGGCATGAGGAGAGAGGGTCAGCCAGGCAGAAACACACGCTGTGAGTGACGATGACGAACATGGCAATAAAGACCCCACATCTATTTTCATCTGATTTTTTTGAGATTTGTAAATCAAATTTAGTTTTGATCTATTAGCTGTTGCAATGCTCTACTATACATACAGGTCCTTCTCAAGAAATTAGAATATTGTGATAAAGTTCATTATTTTCCATAATGTAATGATAAAAATTAAACTTTCATATATTTTAGATTCATTGCACACCAACTGAAATATTTCAGGTCAATTATTGTTTTAATACTGATGATTTTGGCATACAGCTCGTGAAAACCCAAAATTCCTTTTTATCATTACATTATGGAAAATAATTAACTTTATCACAATATGCTAATTTCTTGAGAAGGACCTGTAGGAGGAGTAATGAAGAAATAGTGAAGGAGTAGTTTAAGTGAGAAGTTGGGATGAAGTGTAGGTTCATACCTTATGTAGTGTTGTCTGTACTACCAGGATTATTTTTAAGGATGTGAACTTGCATGTTCATATAAAAATCTATCAATGAGTGTATTAAGGATAAATACAAGATAAATCAAGCATGGGGTTGGGTGCCAGAAAAACATCTGATTTCATCACAGTTTTGCAAAACAAACATCCACACTGCCCCAACAAACACACACACACACACCTTTCAAGCAAAACAAACTTTTTGCAATTATACACATTTAGCTTTTGGTTAGAAATACATATTTGCAGCACATACTATAGTTTTTCCATGCTAGTTGCTGATAAAATCAATAGCATGATTGCTAGATGCTTAGATATTTTTTGTATCGCAAACACAGGCTAATTGTTTGGCTGTCATCAGTGTCGCGCACAACTAAACTGACATCTGTCGAAACTCCACACTGTATATTTTTCCTTGTTCTTTGGGGGTCATTTATCTATGTGAGTTATATACAGTAAATACGTAGGTGTGTGTGATCAGGTAACATTACATCAGGTCTGTGTATCTGACAGGTCACCGGCTGGAATATCCAAACTGACAAGGGTCAGTCATCTCAAGGGTCAGTCATCTCAAGGGTCAGTCATCTCAAGGGTCAGTCATCTCAAGGGTCAGTCATCTCAAGGGTCAGTCATCTCAAGCAAGTGATCTTAAGTTGCTTTAGATAAGAGTGTGTGCTGAAATGACAATCTATTTCACAAATGTGTAAAAACAAAAAAATTGGTCTAGTCACCTTGTAGGTGGATGCTGTTCTGTCATGGAAAGAGATATCAGGAGGGCTCTGGGGCAAACCATCATCCTCCGAGTTGGCTCCGGAATCTTCCATTCTCTTCCCAAGGATCAGCAATGGGGGTGGGCCCAAATGCATCTTATTCAGCTGCAGTTTAAGCTACCCAATCAGAAAAATAAATGTGTTGATAACACTCACCAGGACCAATCACAAGAGTAGTTTCAACCTGGGGCCTCACCTGCAGCTCTCTTATCCGTCCGTGTACATTCTCCTGGGACAGAACCCTTGTCGGCTCATCTGAGCTCTGTGATTGGTCGGCCAGGAAGATGCTGTCATGTGACAGAGCTCTGGAACCCAGTGTCCCCAGGCTGGCCCTGTAAGAGATACGGTCACACAAACCTGTTTACCACAAGAACACATAATTTCCCCCTGGGTGTGCTGCATATACACTTGGTACTATTTCCAGAGTGGAAGAGGTCCGACCCTTACAAACAGTCTTCCTCTGGGATATCGGCCCTCTGAGCTATGACGTCAGTGGTGACATCACTGACGGACTGGCTCTGCTTAATCAGGCCCTCTGTGTCCTTCCGCCTCAGACGACTGAAGAGGCGACTCTTAAGCAGCTTGAACCGGGACTTCTTCCTTCCTGAAACCACCGTGAAGTTACCATCATTGCTTTGCCTCAAAGTGTCAGACAAGAGATTGTTGTCCATTCTGATTTCCAATTAATAATGCTCTGTGCGCATTTTATTAAATCTGGTCTGCTAAGGGATGACAATGTAAATGTATAGTGAATTGTGAATTAATTAGTAATTTTAGCCAAATTCACTAATTTCAAAACAAAACAAGAGTGATTTCCTCTACCTGTAAGATCTTCTCTAGATCCCTCCACATTACCAGTGGAAGACTCCATGACAGATATGGGAGATCGCTGCTCTTACCTAGGAAGAGTGGAAAGGTGAGACACATCAGTTAACTGCCCAAACACTCAACAACATTGTACTTAGCAACGTCAGGTTGTTCTGTTTGAACAATGTGAGCAATTCAGGAGCCGGTAGGTTGCAGATTACAGTTCACCCCTGTTCCACCACGCCCTCACAGAACAAAGTGTGTTTTCAGGACAGGCATGGGTCCTGCAGTATTGGTACTGTACACAGTGATATATAATACTTCTAGGGTATTGTCAACACAAATTCTGGCATTACTATATTGAGACTTATTAGTATCCGATTTCATAATAGCACATTGTGTTTTCAAGCCAACATTCCCCCGAGGGAATGACTGTGGAGACAAAGACGCTTCATTGATATCATGTTGTTTCACACGACCTTGATCCCGCTAATAGAACCTTTAAAAAAGAGAACATTTATGAAAACATACCCGATGAATTGTCCACTTTATATCAGATGGTCTTAGCATTGTTATTTAAATTGTCATGTAGTTATCCATAACCGAGAAGCAATACAGTATTAAAAGATCTATTATATAGTTAATTGAAAGCTATTTCTCATTTCACAGTGACTGAATAAAACTAGTCAACCAGACAACATCTTGCTCCTCTGTTTACTATGTGCCCAGACCTCAGTAGGCGTTGCCTAGCAATACTGATGATGTAACATTAAATATCGAACCGACAAATTAATAAACAAGCCCTGAGTTCAGCCTTTCCCAGAATCATTATTTATACACACACCTTAAGTGTACACACACAATGCTTGAAACAAGGGAACACAAACTGTCATTTACCAAGGTTCTAAGCATTCCCAAACTGCTCCAAAAAAAATGTACCTAAGAGTTTTAACACAGTAAGAACTGAGGCATTAACTGAGATATGAATTAAGCTATAAAATGAGGTAAGAACAGAGGTACAGTATGAGCTGTGATATAAACTGAGGTATAAACTGAGATTAAAACTGAGGAATGAACTGGGGTATGAACTGAGGGAAATATACAAAGGTTAGTGCAATGGAACTAGGCATAGAAATATGTACATCTAATACAGCATCCTATAGAGTAAAGCAATCCATTAAATACAGCAACATTTCATACAGCCACCCATCTAACACAGTAACCCATTAAATACAGCAACATTTCATACAGCCACCCATCTAACACAGTAACCCATTAAATACAGCAACATTTCATACAGCCACCCATCTAACACAGTAACCCATTAAATACAACAACATTTCATACAGCCACCCATCCAACACAGTAACCCATTAAATACAGCAACATTTCATACAGCCACCCATCTAACACAGTAACCCATTTTTTACCACAGACCCATCTTATAGAGCTCATCCATCTAACGCGACAGCCAATATCATACATTGGTGCATGAATGTTTCTTAACCATTTTCTACAACCCCAAATATGGAAAATGCACAAAAACAAACTTTTTTTTCAATAGAACCCTCCATCAACAACAAGAAAGCTTTCTTTGACTTCCCAGAGTCCATACCATCAACTCAGAGACCGGAGCAAATCACGTCACTTCCTATTTGTGTTAGCATGTATTTGCTACATGCTGTTAGCTGCTTGGCAAATTGAAAAACTCTTTTACGTTTTTTTATATTTTATCATCTACGTTAAACTCTTTATTTTACGAGTCTACCAACGTACTCTTTAAATTTTCACCTCACTATTTTCTTTCAACGTTCTCACCTCGGAACACTATTTTGCACACAAGGAGTTTCTCAACTACTACAACCTGCCGAAGCTAAGTAGCATGTCTAATTGCAGTTGTTATAATCACCTTCTTACTATGATAGATATGTTAGAGGCTCAGCTTCAGACGCAGTTGTCAGGAAAGGCTTATTCAAGTGTAAAGAAGGGTAAGAACACATCTGAGCTACCAGGTATTATCAGGAGTAAGTATTTTAACTCTCCCCCTCTGTCCTCGCAACCAGACAACTTTCTCATGGTTGCTGGAAAAGGAAGCTGTAGGGCTGCTTGGCAGGTGTTGCATTCCAAGCCGGTGACAGACAATTTCAAACTGTTTTCACCTCTGGATTCTGACTCAGGGTCTGAGTCGTCTCTTTTGGGGATAAAGCGGCAGACACATCTAAGTAGGACCAATGACAAAACGAAAAGCTTCGTAATCGGTGACTGATTACCTGTTATATTAGACTGAAGCATCACCCAGTGATTATACAGTGTTTACCAGGAGCCAGGGCTACTAACGTAGAGGCTAATCTGAGGCTGGTGCTAGCGAAGTCAAAATCAGTGTCATGATCCAGCCCTAGTGGGACTGTTATTTTTTGACTTTCTGTTGTTTTCAGTGTTTGTTCACGGTGGTTTAGTTGTTTTGTTATTTCTTCCCCATGTATCATTTGTATTCTGCTCTGTTGTTTGTTCTGATTCCTTCCCCTAGTGTGGTGTTTGTCTCCCTCGTGTGCCTCTGTGGTGTATTAACCTGTGATCCC
>JACXGM010026497.1:0-14849 GCA_016801145.1 Umbra pygmaea
CAATCAACGTGGACCTGGGAAAAGGGAAAATGGAAAGACCCTGCTCTGGAGTAGGAGCTAAAAAGGTTATAGGAACGGCAGTGCGAGGAACTAAATAATCCCGCAATTTCTTCTATCGGAACACAAGAAAAAAATGGTTATAGGAACGTTATGTTCTAGGAACTGCAAAAATCCCTGCGGTCGGAAAGCGGCTATTGAGAGCTGTAAAGGTGCCAAAAATAAAATAAAATAAAATAAAAAGAATAAAAAAAGAAGAACAATAATTGATTGCTTTGTGCATAAATTAATTAATGGGTTCATATGATCACTACATTACAGTCAGATTTTTTGCATGAAAAGTTATACTATCAAAATCAATGCTGAAATTTCACAATTTCTGCCAGGGTATGCAAAATGATTAGTACAACTGTATGTGCCAGAGTCTTAGGGCTGGAGGAGGGGGTGGTGGTGGTGGCGGATGAGCTCTTTTGGTTTTTGGCAGATACTGGAGTTTGTATCTGAGGCTGTAGTGGTTGTGCGCAGTTAGCCAATAGGATTTAGACTGTAAGCTACTCTGGATTGATTGGCAGGAACAGTAGGTGTCTAGTCGGCTGCGGCTCGCCATTAACTTAATAGAAGAAGTCTCTGTTGCCGTTGCTGGGCAGTTTCTACAAACGCCACTAGTGTGATTTCATCCTGGGCTCAATAGCTTCACCTGCAGATGTTTGATTCACCCAGGTTCTACCTTGCTGCATTCCAATTTATTTATTCCTCGCTGTATTCCAGCTCAAACATGTAACTATATTTATATATTACCACTCAATAACACTTGATCAAATTTGAAATCATCTAGCTTCAGGTATTTCACACTTGCACAGACATAGTAGAAAAAAATCCCTCTCTAACTCTTCTCATGTAGCTGTAACCAACGGTTGCGTGACTGTGAGAAGACGGTGTCTGGCTAGCTAGCTTAGTAGCTCAACAATGTGCATGGTCTGGGGCTAGTCACCTGACCCAGTTGTAGCTCATGAGCACACATCTATGTGTTATTGTATTAGGCTGGACAGGCTGGCGAGCACGAGACTATAGCAAATGAATTGAAAAGATCGCTCAGTGAGTCTGTTGCTGGGAATGAAGCTTACAATTCCATTTCCATAAATGGTACCAACAAAAATCTACTTTTTTATTTAATGCCTATAATCGGCTCTTAAGATGAAACCGAAAAATTTGGTTTACATAAGTAGGAAGTAAACATCTGCCCCTCTATGGTGTCAGTTGTGCTTACTTCTTGGTAACGTGGATGTATACATTTTGTTTTTTAATGAATTACTAGTTCAGGGTTTATAAAAGCACCGAGAGATTGCCAATGATATTGCATTTAAAAGAGTAGATTTTCTTGATTAAAATGTATCCAACTTGAAAAGAATTATGGCTCAAAGAATACTGCAAAATGTGTACCATTTAGAGCTAGTTAGGTTGTAAAACACTCAATTGATTTGGTGAGAATTATTGACAATTTTACTATAAGTGTGATCTGTATAATATCTAAGTAGTCTGTAGACTTATTACACTTTGGAAGCTACACAATAGGGGCGAGCACTAAATTCACTTTGAATTCTTGCCCTTCTGATACAGGAGCAGCAGAAATTTACTATGGCTGGTTTTCGGATCCATTGTCATAAACTGCAATCTATATGATATACATCATTTATGGTAATGTTTTTAAATATTATATATATAAACAAATACTCTGAAGCATTCCTTGAATGGACAGAATTATTTTGGCAGACATAAAACGTATTGGTCAGGTTCCTTGTGAGATGCATTTTTAGTCAGGGAATTCATGGTCCCGACAACTCTGCTTTGCTTTGGTAAGTGCACTTGTAAGTCCTCAGATGTGTTGAAATAAAACCTAATTCAAGGGTTGTGTTTGGACTTCAGCGTATGTCCCTTATGTAGTTATTTATATATTTCCCCTTTTTCAGGTACAAATTTATTGCAAATACTCTTGTGAATGTCAATGTTATACAGTATACATCACTGTGTATTATTTCCTGGTTAGGCAGTGGGTTTTAAAAGAAACTGGTACTTCATTCAGAGAGTGATCAGAATTTAACATGAGGAGACATGGATGGACATGGAGGCTCATACTGTACTTTTTTAATTTTAGAATTGGGGAGGGTTTAGTATTTTCTCATTTTGTTCTGGGGAGGGTCATGTCATTTTGTAATCAAGGACATTTCAATATTCATCACATATTTCACATGACAAATGAGACCTGATTATTCAGCCTAAAGAGCATTTACGAGGTCAGGCTCGGATGTTGGACCACCTCATTTACAAGGTCAGGCTGATGTTGGACCAGATGTCCTGGCTCATAGTTGCCATTTAATTTAATCCAAAAAGGGTTCCATGGTGTTTAGGTCAGGGCTCTGTGCAGGCCACTCGAGTTCCTCCACACCAAAGTCATCAAACCATATCTATATGGACCCCGCGTTGTGCACTTGGGCACAGTCATGCTCGAATAGGAAAGGGCATTCCCCAAACTGTTGCCACAAAGTGGAAGTACCCAATTGTCTAAAATGCCTTTGTATCCTGTAGCATTACAATGACCACTCAATGGAAATAAGGGGTGTTGCCTATCCCTGATAAACAGTCCCACACCATTATAACTCTAAATACTTTTAGATATGTAGGGAACCTATTTGTCTCAGACTCCAGTTAGGAGTCAATAAATCCTTGCTGTAAGCTCTGATCACCATGCTCCTCTTTTTGAGCAGGCACACTGATGACTGTTATTGGATGTCACTCGTAAAATACCATTCCAAGGTGGAGGGTTCCATGTCTAATTCGTGCTTGGACTGCAGCCAGGTTGTTCAGTGCATCTCCATTAGTGGAGGCCGATGAAACTAAATTGAGAAGGATGGGCTCATATTAATGTTTGAAATTGAGAAAATTGAATGATATCTCACACTGGGTTTAATATGTTTAACTCCATTCAATGTATTCCAGTCCATACATGTATTCCAGTCCATATATTTGCCCATCCTCTTCAAATAAGATTCACTGGCCTCCACTGATCTTGAAATTAAAAGCAATCTTATAGACCAACTAATTAGTAACCTGCCATTGGATAAGAAGTTTAGTGGGGGAGACCTGACCCCAACAGTTTGGATACTGAGAGGGAGGGGAGGGGGAAGGAGACTAAGGTCGCTATAAAAGGAATGCAATTTATATTTTCTTCAAAAAGCTGCTTTAACATGGATTGATCACTAGATGGCAGTGTCTGACTACTTCTGTCTGAAAAGAACAGACTCCCACCTTGCAGAAGTAACGCCCCTCTGGCCCAGCTGGTCTTCCTGAAATACCTCATCAATGGACGAGTGTGTTCCTATTGGTACCCTAAATCAACCGTAACGTACACTCAATGGCCACTTTGTTAGTTATTCCTTGCTAGTACCGGGCTGGCCTTAAGAACTGCCTTAATTCTTTGTGGCATAGATTCAGCAAGGTGCTGGAAACATTCCTCAGAGATTTGGGACCATATTGACATTTATGCATCATGCAGTTGCTGCACATTTGTCGGCTGCACATCCATGATGCAAATCTCCCGTTCCACCACATCCCAAAGGTGCTTGATTGGATTGAGATCTGGTGACTGTGGAGGACATTTGAGTACAGTGAACTCATTGTAATGAAAAAAAAAACTGTTTGAGATGATGTGAGCTTTGTGACATGGCACGTTATCCAGTTGGAAGTAGCCCTTAGAAGATGGGGACACTGTCATGGGATGGACATGGTCAGAAACAATACTCAGGTAGACTGTGGCATTTAAACTATGCTCAATTGAGTGTGCCAAGAAAATATCACCATTAAACCACCAGCCTGAACTGTGGATAGCAAGATGGATCTATGCTTTTATGTTGTTTACGCCAAATTCTGACCATACCATCTGAATGCTGGATCATCTTTTATTGTCCAATTTTGGTGGGCCCGTGCAATTATTGTTTTATGTTCTTAGCTGACAGGACTGGCACCTGGTGTGGTTCTACTGCTGTAGCTCATCTGCTTCAAGGTTCGACGTGTTGTGTGTTCAGAGATGCTCTTCTGCATTCCTTGGTTGTAACAAGTGGTTATTTGAGTTACTGTTGCCTTTCTGTCAGCTTGAACCAGTCTGGCCATTCTATTCTTATCTCTGCCATCAACAAGGTATTTTAACCTAGATAACTGCTGGCACCAACAACCATGCCACGTTCAAAGTCAATTATATCACTTTTCTTCCCCATTCTGATGTTAAGTTTGAACTTCAGCATATTGTCTTGACCATGCATACATGACTATGCATTGACTTGCTGCCATGTGATTGGCTGATTAGATTTGTATTTATTTTTCCCCATTTTCCTCCCTTCCCATTTCCCATAAATCCTGCTTTGTCGGCAGCTCCGCAACTCCTTGGACTGGTCAGTGGGATGGCAAGGGGCGCCCACATGTTAGGTTAATCGAACCACATGTCGCCCAGCCGCCAATTCATTTTGCACTGTTCATCCAACACAAAAGCCTTTAGTCAGGTCATGCACAGATTGATTACGTTCACCAACTATACTTCCGCGGAGGAGTCGCTGGAGAGCAAATCCTGGGCAGCATTATGCCTATTTGTGCTGGCTCGTGCAGGAGCTCCAGCTACCCATAGTCAGAGAACCCATAGACAGGCTTGAACCACTGACTATCATGATGTAGACTGCACTGCAATGCAGCGATTAACCCACTACAACAGGCGGACCCCCATGGCTGATCAGATATTTGCATTAATGAGCAGTTGAACTAGTGTACTAAATGAAGTGGCCAGTGGTTGTAGGTAGTGCCCTGAAAACAAGGAGTGCATGAAAAATGTATAGGGTGCCGTGTTAACATGTCCCTAATGCACAGCTAGCTTAAGGAATGTGAAATTACGTGCAGTTGTCTGAATACCAATGGGAACCAAATAGGCCAGTACAGATTCACATGAACCAGTTTTCATCTATTCTCATTGGTATTGCTGTGCAATGTCGGCAGTCTGAGAGGTGAGTTAAAACCTGTTATTACCATATGTGATTAGACAGATGTGGGCTGTAGGCCTAGAGCCTGCTTAGCGTTCCCTGTCCCACAACAAGGATCAAGCACAGGCTGAAGCCAGGTCTAGGAACAAAGCTCATTGTGGTGGTGTCCATATACTGTATTTGTACCTTTACTATGTAATTAAAATATTATACATTTTCTAGGCTCTCTTCTCAATTGCAAACACACACAAAGGCACACACAACCATGAGCACCCTCTGTATTGTATCATGACTTACATAGCGTTTAGTATTACTATTACTATTGCCAATATTATTTTAAAAATCTTATATTGTTGTAATTCTTGTTTTTAAGCCCACTGCATAGAATCGCCATGCCATGTCAAAAAGAATTTCTCTGTATGGGATGATGTATGTTATTCGATGCACATGATAAATAAATAAACTTGACTTGACTTAACCAAGTTAAATGGTCTCATGCTGTTGTCCTCCTGCTGTCCACTAGAGGGGGAGTTTGAGTCAATCTTTACATAGTTCCCAATCCTTTCTTTTGTATGACAATTTTAATCATCAACACTGCCAAACTCTTGGTATGAACCTCTAACCTGCATTACAATTGAAAATACACAAACTGTTGTTATCTCTTTTCCAACACAATGTTGACTATTTTTCCTAGAAGTGTCCTCAACTATACCAGGTCTTCTTGAAGACTTTCCAGTACCAACTGATTTCAGAGGGGAGTAGACACATCTTCTTTTGCAAAATACTGTAAGTCGTCTGTCAGGAGCCCTTTGAGATGGCTGTGAAAGACATAGACCAGTTTAGCCACAGTCTTTAATTAACACAGCCCACGCACAGATGCAGTTAGACAGACATAGAGAGATAGAGAGAGACAGAGAGACAGAGAGAGACATAGAGAGACAGAGAGAGACAGAGAGAGACATAGAAAGACAGCAAGAGACAGAGACACAGACAGACAGAGATAGAGAAACAGAGGAATAGAGAGACAGAGAGAGACAGAGAGAGAAACATTAAGGATAGATAACACAATACCATAAATTATAATTTTACATAACTATCTTAGTACTACTAAAATCCCAGTGAATTCTTGTCCTTCCAGACAGGCAGGGAAGTGAAGTACACGTGGTCCCTAATATTGGCATGGCCCATTTGTTATCTGAGGGAGGCACAGAGACATGAATGGGCTGGCTGTCATTTTGCATCTTTGCAGTTTTTGAGTAAAGTTTTCACGTGACCTGTGAGCCAGGCCAAGGGGCTCTTTATCATGCTAATGTTTTTCAATTTCTGCCACAAAGAGCGTACATATCTCATACACACAGAGACACACAGACACAAACACGCATGCAGCTGGCCCCTCAGCATACGAGCCACTGCCTCTCCAATGGTACACACACAGAAACAGCACAATGAAGAAATTCACACACCCTAGACCATGGTTCAATGTAACCCTCAGTTCTGCCTGTGTTCATACAGTTACCAGCTCCCCCAGATACCAAACCAGCCTGTTTGTCTCTCCCAGCTGTCTGCCTGGCCCTTCTTACTCCTCAGTTAGAGCCAACAAAGAACCTCCATTAGACACAGCATTCCCAAATGGAGCCCTACTCCTCAGTTAACGCACTTCGGTATATTGTATACCGTTTGGTCCTGAGTCGAGGTGCAGTAGGCGTTTTTGTAACACACGTTTTGTCTTCTGCTTCCTTTACCAAGCAAGATCTTTAGCGAACATGTGCACTAGGAAATGTTCGCCAACTGTCCCTGTATGATCCATTAAGAACCCGCAAGGTTGTAGAAGCATGGGCGGATGGGGGGACATATCACCCCCAATATTAAAAGAAGGTAATATGGTCCCCCCAATAATAAGAACATGTTGTGAAAAATATATTATTTGTCCCCCCAATATCAAAATCACGCCCATGCCTTTGGAAAACCTGTACGATTGTACAACAATACCAATGTTTCAGTGTTTTACCTTGTTGCTGGACTGAAACGGAAACCGAATATCATGCACCGTGCAATGTGCATATGGAAGATGTACATGGGATACACTGGTGTTAATGGAACGAGGAGCGCTACAGCAGCTTGACAGTCTTTCTCAGCTGTAGGCCATTGTCCCTGACAACAGAACGAGCAGACAACACCCAGCACTACCTCCCTGTCGACACACACATGCACACTGCCCCCCCACCGTAACTCCCAGAGAACCAATCAACAGCAAGCATTTGAAGCATATAATTTTCCATGTAGGAGACATTTAAGGGGCATTATGACACACTTTAAAATCTCATTAAGGGGCAGCTGCACTCCGTCACCACATGCTGATGATTGCAATGTTTTGTTTCTGCGAGACTGGCGGTGAAAGCGGGGGGGTGCAAAAACAGATTCAGAGTTTTACTAATACAAAATGTTAATGGTACAGTGTCGACGTGCCCTCTTTATTGTTATCGAGACAAAGCGCATTGGATATTAAAAGGGTAGCCTGTCAGTCTGTGATTTCCAACAGCCTCCATACATCATTTTGCAGTAATGCTACGATTTGAGTGCAGGAAGCAGTTTCTAAAATTACCACTTCACAGTTTGTTTAGGAGTTCACCCAGTCTCTTTTTACAAGCACGCACGTCCTAGCCAATGAAGTTCAATGGGAGACCTGTCCCTCGAAAGTGTGCGTTCCTGCAGACACGATCGCTGGCCCTTTACCACAGATGGCCTTTGGCAGTGTCGTTATTGACAGAAGTTAGCTCAGTAGAACTTCGTACACACTGGAGTATGTTAGTCATACCATCATTCTAATATGCAGAAGAATATTTACTCTAAAACCTCGGTGTGCAATGCTGCCAATTGAGCTGTGAGTTGTGGGTGAAAAATTTCACAGGGAATATTTCTGGGAAGAAACCTCAAAGCTTGCACTCAAACTGGGTTCATGTAAGGCAAGATGGAGGGCTGCCATATAACACTGGCAGATGTGACAGAATACTTTCCTTTCTCATCCTATCAAACCTAACCCTCTTCTCGCTGTCTTTCTCTGTCTTCCTTTTCTTTTCTTCTCTTTCTTTCTCTCTGCACACACTCTTACATTAACATTTCATTAATTTCGAAGATGCTTTTATTCATGAAATTTATAGATTTGGCAAGATTTCCAATTGGTAACTATTCTTGAAGGGACACCCATACCTCTAATCCCCCTGAAATTGTTGTGCTACATGGTACAGTATACACTGAAAACACCATCTCAGTGTGTTTTGTAATTCCAGACAAGCCACCATAAGTATCCAACATTCTCTACAATTACATTTTTAAAACTAGATTCAGGGAAGACGTTCGGTTGGCTTCCTGATCTTTATTTTTCCTGCCCATGAATTGTGTTGATTGGAGAATAAACCCTCCATAGTGAGTTTGAGCACTTCCATTAAATACGTAGCTACATAGAGTAAGAAGAGTTAGAGATAGATTGGTTGTCTACAATGGCTAGTGCAAGTGACAAAATATCAGAAGTACTGGATGATTTAAACTTTGATCAAGTATTATTGAATGGTAATATACAACCATACCTACATGTTTAAGCTGGAATACAGAGAGGCAGGATCTGGGTGACTCAAGCAGATGTCAATGAAACTGCTCAGTGATGGCAACAGAGACAGAAAGTGTTTGTTGTGAAGAGTGGGAGAGGATTCCATTTATCGTTCAACCATTTGCAGCCAAGATGATTACTATGTTTGTTTGATCATGCACGATTCACAGACTGATGTGTATGGAGAACTTCTGTATTCTGAACAATGACCTGGATATACCAGCCGGGTCCAGAGAGCCTAGCACTAGCAGAGGTAAGAAGCTGGTTAGCATGATCTACCATCTATTTGTTCGTCTATTTACTTGGATTACCGCAACGTAAAAGTAAAAATAATAAGTGACAGAATATTGTGCCATTTAGAGCCAGCTAGGTAATATAGCTCTCTGGCAACTTGGTGTAAAATAGTGACCGTTTGTTAGTGATATGGTGACCTGCTAAGTAGCTCAACAATTAGAACAAGCAAAAAAGCAAATGGAGACAACAAACAAAAGACAAAACAGGGGTAGTGGAGGGCAGAGGAATAAAATGATAGATAATTATTTACTGAGCGTAGTGAAAATATGAGTTTTAAGTTGAGATTTGAAGGTCTGTAGGTTAGGGATGGCACGATGATCGGAGGGTAGCTTATTCCATAGGTTAGGGCCGACAACACTAAAAGCCCTACCACCCACAATAGAGAGTGTATATATTTGGATGAATGCAACATAAGAAGAAAATAATGATTGACAGAATATTGCTAAAACTGTCTTAGAGCTAGGTAGGTGGTATACCTCTCGATTGACTGGGTGAGAATTATTTAATGAAAGTATCATTAGAGTAGACATTGAATTGGCTAAATTGGCTTGGGGCAAAGCAAGCTCTCGACTAGTCGGTGGTACCAATTAGCATGTCCCAATGTGTATATTTGGTTTTATATACACTATGATGAATGCAACGTAAAATAAAAAATTATAGTTGACAGAATATTACTCAGTCTGTATGAATTAGAGCTAGGTAGGTGGCATAGCTGTGGATCAAGTATTTATTTAGCAGTAAATAACTAACTAGCTAGCTCAAGACGAAATCAATGAACCGGAGAGTAGCCCTCGAGGTAAGGTCAGAGACATATTTGTTTTAGGTGTTGATGGGGCGCTAACTAGCTTGCTGGCTAGCTAGCATTTATCTTTTGTGTTTATGCATATTGTTCATTTTGACATTTATCTGTGACAGTATATTGTTCACTCTGTACATACTGAAGCAAGATAGGGCATATAGATTCTGGACGATAATGTTACCCATGGTTAATGTTACTAGTTATGGTGAATAGCTAGTTAGTAGGCCACAGGCTTCATTTGGTGTCACTGTAAATTACTTGCTTAGGGGGTGTGCACTAAGTTCTGGACCTTTTGGTATTTCAATTGCAGACTGATACAGAAGTGGCCGAAATGTACTCTCAGTTGTTCTCGAAAGCCTTGTATATGACATAAATAATTTATGGTAACGTTTTTATACACGATATTATGAAACTGATTTAGTTTGGAATTTGCCTGTAAGTGAAGGAATCCTGTCACGTTAATCCCTGCCTTGCCTTTGATGAGGTGTCGGGGCTGCCATGCGAGGTGGTCCTGGCACCACCCTGTGGTCATCTCCAGACATTACCTCCATACCCGTATTTGGACTTCTTCCTGTCCTCATTATTTTCCATCATTTCACACTGGTTCCCAATTAGATAATTTTGTCATTGCACAACAATAATATATTGTTCTCCATTTTTTTATTATTCTCCGTACTGAGTTTTTTGCCACCTGCAGTTTTCAAGTTAAAAATTCCATTCCAGCAGCAGCATATGCATCCTGGTCCCCTAGCAGTGCACTTGTGGATGTGTATTTTATTGGTCCACTATTTATCTTGTAATTGCCATTTAAAAGCTATTCATTTTCCCATTCGAATTATGGGCAATGGGTTTATCCCCTCAGCTGTTGTCTAGAGCAGGGGTGCCCAATAGGTCGATCGCGATCTACCAGTCGATCACAAAGACACAGCTGGTAGATCGCACATTTTCAATAAATGCTTTTGCTACATTTAAATTTTCATAAAAATAAATATAACAACATCATAACTTCTCTATTTAGTTTCTTTCTGACTTGCACTTTTTTTTCTGACTTGCACTTAACGAATACATTTTGACCAGGCAAGATTGTTGTTTATTCAGTTGCCATGACAACTAACGTTTAGTCTCGCGATTTCCAAGAGCGTCGGACTCGGAGCACAGAGCACAAAATGGTGAAGCTTGGCCGAATCTCCGTATTCGGTAGCACATATGACATTCATTTGCAAAATTCAAATGTAAAATAAATTCCAAACATTTGAAAATGAGTGTGGTACCAAGCAAAAAGCTTAAAACTTACCATTTCCATGCTATGTCCTTTTCTTAATGCATTTGTTTGATCACCCAAACAAGTAACCTATTGCTATTCCAAAGAAATGAAACGTCGACAAACATTTTTGGACACTTAATAAAATCTATGACAACGATTTTCCTGTAAGAAGCGAGCCTAGAAGAACAAAGGTGAAAGAACTGAAATCTCAATTAACTGGTCAACGTCCAAGCCTAAAAGCAAAGGCATCCACAGAGGTATCATTAGAGTTACTGTAATCTGTTGTGTTGTAGATGTTTTGAGTTCAGTGTTAATGTAATATCAACAATCAACATTTATTAATGTTTCTCTCCTTAATTAGATGAAGAATTCCACATAGAGATACATGCAGTAGTAGCAACAAGCATTTGAAGTGTATTTTTTTTAAATAAAGTATTTTAAGTTGGTAGATCTCATTGAGTTGAACATTTTAAAAGTAGATCATCATGCAAAAAAGTGTGGGCACCCCTGGTCTAGAGGAACAGCAACAACATTGAACAAAATGGCGGCGCAAAAAGGAACACTAATAATATAAATGACAAGTTGACATATTTCACTGTGAGAAATAATAAACCATCCCGTTTTTCGAGCGTGTTAAGTTTCACTTTCGGTTTCATGACCAAAGTAAGAGATTTCAACATCTGGTGTCACACAGCCTATTCATGCTTCATGAGATTAAATGCTTAGCCATTTGCACAGTTATATAAATAAGGTTGTCAATTTGTCATTTTCTGACTATTGGCAGTTTTGCAGTTATTCATTCTGCAGTAGATATTTTTGTAATTCATTTAGCATATAGCCTATCTGTTACCTGCCACTCCTGGTCCTCTGCAGCAACAAAATCATACCCCATTAGCATTGTGGTTGTAGTTCTTAAATAACAGTTAATTTAAACAAGAAATCCTACTAATTTGTACATAATTATTTGCATGACAGGTTTTACTTCTGACAGAGTTGTTGTTGCAAATATTATTATATACCTTAATAATTATATATGTCCTGAGAACATTAGTATTTACATTTTGCTCTTATATACACAGTATAATATCTATAACTACAAAGTATAAATACTTTTTTCCTTATACTCTAATATGTAACTTTAAACACATTAACACATGTAATTATAACACATTTTACACTGAAAATTTTAAAATAAAATTGGAAGATAAAAGCATTTGAGAGTACATTGGTTTGGTTAGTCAACCTTCATCTGAGCATGTCTTCACAAACATACTGTTAGGAAATTTAAAAAATGACAGTTCCTCTTTTCCAATTACAAGATGCACTCAGCAACAGAACCACACCAAATGATCAGAATTGGACATATCTATACAAATCAAGTGATGCTCCGATGAAAGCTGACTGATCAAAAACTAAGCTACAAAAAATAAATTTACATCTGACTTAAACATTTTTTTATTCATAAAATAAACATACACTGCTTACAGAAATTAAGGGAACAAGCAATCATCACAGTATAACACCAAGTCAATTAAACTTCAGGGATATCAATCTGTTCAGTTATAAAGCATAAGCTAGTGTGAATCAAGTTCACCTGTTTTGGTGCAAATGAAAGTAACAAGGTGTAACAGCATGGCAACAGCAAGATAACCCCGAAAAAGGGAATGGTTTTACACGTGGCATCCACAGACAATTGTTCTCTCCTTATTCTTCCTGACTAGTTCTTTTTCAGTTTAGCATTTTGCTAGTTTCCTTGTCACTACTGGTAGCATGAGGTGGTTCATGCATCCCATTCAGGTTGCACAGGTCCAGCTCCTCCAGGATGACACATCCATATGTGCTGTTGCAAGAAGGTTTCCAGTGTCTGCCAGTACAGTCTCAAGAACATTGAGGAGATACCAGGAGACGGGACAGTACATGAGGAGACATGGAGGACCGTAGATGGGCATTAACCCAACAGCACGACCGACTACTCCTTTGTGCAAGTACTGCCAGAGTTCTAAAAATCACCTCCAGTGGGCTACTAGTATGCATGTTTCTAACCAAACAGTAAAGAAACAGATTCCACGGTCTTCCAGTGGGACCTGTGCTCACAGCCCAGCACCATGCAGCTTGATTTGCATTCACTTGAGAACCCCAGAATTGGCAATTCCATTATTGGCGCCCTATTCTCTTCAAAGATGAGAGCAAGTTCACACTGAGGATATGACAGATGTGAAAAGATACTGGAAACACCATGGTGAACGCTATGCTGCCTGCAACATCATCCAACATGACCTGTGGGTCAGTGTTGGTCTAGGGAGTCATATCCTTGGAGGGCCACACAAACCTCCACGTATTAACCAAGGATACCCTGACTGCTGTTAGGTGCCGAGATGAAATCCTCAGACACATCGTCAAGACTTCACACTGGTGCCTGGGCCATGGGTTCCTCCTGGTGCAGGACAATTCCCGGCCTCATATTCCCAGAGTGTGTAGGCAGTTCCTCGATGACGACGTTCCTGCTGCACCTGAACAAGGTCAATCAAAATGAACCATAATCTTTCAGTGTCCATCAATTTGCAAGAGTATTTATCAATTCTAGTGTCACGATGGCGGTGTTGGAGGAAGGGATTAGTTGTCATTAGTTGTTTTAATACTGATGATTTTGGCATACAGCTCACGAAAACCCAAAATTCCTATCTCAAAGAATTAGCATATTTCATCTGACCAATAAAAGAAGTGTTTGTAATACAAAAAAAGTCAACCTTCAAATAATTATGTTCAGTTATGCACTCAATACTTGGTCGGGAATCCTTTTGCAGAAATGACTGCTTCAATGCGGCGTGGCATGGAGGCAATCAGCCTGTGGCACTGCTGAAGTGTGATGGAGGCCCAGGCCGCTTCGATAGCGGCCTTAAGCTCATCCAGAGTGTTGGGTCTTGTGTCTCTCCTCTTCACAATATCCCACAGATTCTCTATGGGGTTCAGGGCAGGAGAGTTGGCAGGCCAATTGAGCACAGTAATACATGGTCAGTAAACCATTTACCAGTGGTTTTGCCACTGTGAGCAGGTGCAAGGTCGTGCTGAAAAATGAAATCTTCATCTCCATGAAGCTTTTCAGCAGATGGTGTCACAATCTGAATGGTAGGCTGGAGACAAATGCAATATAAGGAGGATTTATTCTTCTCTGATAAATAAAAGGAACAGGCAGGCGTCCGAATACAAAGGCAACTTGTGCAGTCAGCGACAGGAACAATATTCAGCAATGTGTTACATGCACTGAAGGCTTTATATAACCAGAAGGTACTAATTAACAATCAGGTTACCATATGCACCTGTGTGCGTAAATGAAATCCATAGAGAAGGATAGACACCTCTAAGTAGCAAATAGGCCACAAAAGCAATCACCTGCACAAGGGAAAACAAAACATGGAAAACAAAAAAAGAGAACCAGGACACTGCTCCTAATATTCAGGAGAGGCAGACCAGTGACAGCGGCGGGGTAGCACTGGAGATGTTACAGATGGAAGCATGAAATGCTCCAAAATCTCCTGATAGCTAGCTGCATTGACCCTGCCCTTGATAAAACACAGTGGACCAACACCAGCAGCTGACATGGCACCCCAGACCATCACTGACTGTGGGTACTTGACACTGGACTTCAGGCATTTTGGCATTTCCTTCTCCCCAGACTTCCTCCAGACTCTGGCACCTTGATTTCCGAATGACATGCAAAATTTGTTGTTGTTTTGTTGTGCTGCTTCTCTGTAGCCCAGGTCAGGCGCTTCTGCCGCTGTTTCTGGTTCAAAAGTGGCTTGACCTGGGGAATGCGGCACCTGTAGCCCATTTCCTGCACACGCCTGTGCACGGTGGCTCCGGATGTTTGTACTC
>JACXGM010026498.1:0-14848 GCA_016801145.1 Umbra pygmaea
ACCTTTACAAGTAATACTATCAAACTCCCTTTATGGGTGGATCACAACCAAAAAACACGTAGGTACAGGTTTAAATGTGTGACATACATTGGGGTTTCCCCCTTTCCATGAATCTTAATTCATCCCAGGAGGGATGAGAAACCAGCTGTTGAAGGAGTCACTATTTGGATCTTATAAACATTAATTTCCCACTACACCGTCTTTTGTCGCTCGTGTGATTGTAGAGTTATCTTTCCTTTTCGGTTTGAGGCATCGGGATATTAGTGTCATTGAGCCATATAATGCTGTCATTGTTCATAGATGACGTTGTCATTGTTTACGTACGTTGTGGAGAATTTCAAGTCCTCGATCAAATCCTCCACAAAAGGAAAAATCAATCAGACACATAATTCCGAAGCTTTGCATGCAAAGTTTAGTGTATTTAAATGCATCCAAGTGCACTATTTAGCCTACATGTATAATAATAGGCTTTAAACTGTATCTACATATTTGCACAGGCCAGGAAATTCGTGGCCAAGAAAAATACAATTTAATTAGCCTATATATAATACACAAAAGCATGCAAATTAGTGGAAGAGTGAGAGCGCCCAATATGGAAAGTAATGGGCAGCATCTTACTTCATGGACAGGTATTAGGTTTCACAATTTAAATGGTATTATGGAAAAAGCCATAGCCAGATAGCCTACTATAAGTATTAGACCATCCAAGCTACGGCAGAAAATGTATGTATCAATCAGTGATGTTCATTGCTGCACGTTAACTGCTGCAACTTTGTTCTTGAAATAAAATTTCGAGTTTATTCTCAAAATAATATTTCAACCTTATTCTCGAAATAATATTTCTATGTTATTCTCGAAATAATATTTCGACTTTATTCTCGAAATAATATTTAGACTTTAATCTCAAAATAAAATTTTGACTTTATACTCAAAATAATATTTAGAGAATAAAGTTGAAATATTATTTGGAGTTTTTTTTATGTTTCAGCCCATTTTCGTGCAGAATGAACGTCAATGTTTGATATGCATTTTCTGTCATAACTTGACTGCTCTAATAAACTACTTAAAAACATACAAAATGTAAAGTGTATTAAGAAAGTGTAGTAAAAAAGCATTGGCCATCTCTCTCCATATTGCACACTTTCCATCTTCCGCTATGTTGTTTATGCTACTGTATGTATGAATGCAAAACAAAGTTTACACACACAAGCACAAACACTGACAAACAAATGGACAAACCACAAACATGATTCTGCTCATTTGTCACACAGATAACACTCTAAAACTCACTACTCTCAATACTCTGACTCTCTCAATTTCTCAATACTCTAATACTCTCAATACTCTGACTCTCTCAATTTCTCAATACTCTAATACTCTCAATACTCTGACTCTCTCAATTTTTCAATACTCTAATACTCTCAATAATCTAATACTCTCCATACTCTAATACTCTCAATACTCCAATGTTCTCAGTACTCTAATACTCTCAATACTCTAATACTCTAATACTCTCAATACTTTAATACTCTCAATACTCTAATACTCTCAATACTCTCAGTACACTCTAACTATCTCAATCTCTCCATTTTTCAATAATCTCACAAATCTCTCAGCCAAGGTCTCACGCATTTAAAATGTTTGTGTTTGATGACTCATTTTATACCCGATTTGTCCGTTGTTTTTAAGTGCAAAAACACTTTGAAAACACTTACTGTCATGTGACCAGAAGTGTTTTTGAAACACGTCTCGATACGTTGTTCCAATGCGGTAATGTGTTGAAACCACCAATACAGTTTCAACACACACCAATCGATGTCTGCTTAGCAAACCAGGAAGAGATACCTTTTGTGTATATGATTATCTACTCAGTTTGTAATTAACCTGAAGAACTCCACTATGTGCTTTGGTCTCCCTTCCTGAAACACCAACAACAAACAACCACCATCCGAGTGCGTGACATTAGCCATGTTTCTAACATGCAGTCAAACATGACACTCAACAAACCCCTAGCCAGTTCAGGTATTTCATGTGTTCCAGCTCATGCACATCTGATGAAACTAATGAAGCCCTTGATTAGTTGCATCAGGTGTGCTTGAGACAACACCTGTTTTGCATATTTGTGTTGTTGTGAGGGATTCTATTCAGGAAGTTGAATAATTTTGAGACGGCAGAAGTCATTATGAGTTGCATTTTCAGTTGGATTTGGGGAAACCACGTGAATCAATCATTGTGTTGAGCTATTTGAATTGCTTTTTTATTTGTTCATTGAAATCAGCTGACAGTCTGTACATTGTTACAATAAAACCGATTTGCAATGGGAACTGAATCATTTTGATTGCAACTGTATGTCATGTTTATAGTGCTTTTTGCCAGTCAAGATAACTTTCTCAGAACCAATTCACTCTTAATCAAGATATGGCAAGCTGCAAAACAATTTAGTATAAATTTGAAATCTACCTAAAGGCTAAATGGTATCGAATAATTTATTGGAGCTACTGAATACCTCTACAGTGCTAAAAAGTTAAGTAATACCCTTTTGTTAATGCCCAATGTTGCTGTGGGAATACAATAGTGTGCCTATTTAAATTAACTCTATATGGGTTATACTGTATTTCTATTAAATGTAACCTATTTATTTAGCAGATGCTAAAGTTGTTGTATGCATCAAGATGAACGTCAGTGGGCTGAATACTTATGTTGTCAGTGGTTTGGGTGTGGGTAATGGAAAGGTTGCTCATTTGATTTCCAAGTGGCCTAAAAATTGTGGTGCCCTTGAGTAAGGCACTTTATCAAAAGTTGCTCCAAGGGATGTCCCTGTATTCATTGTATGCCATTATCGATAAGTGTCTGCTAAATGCCCAAAATGTAAAAATGTAGTGTTAAGAGGGATCTGTGTGACAACCACAGTGGTAAATACGTTTTACACAAAGAAATACTGTATTGTAGGTAACCCTAAGAACCAAGTCAGTGCAAGACGAAATAAAGAGGAATACAGTGTCAAAACACCTTTGTCTTTCTAGCCTCAAGGGGAGGTGGTTCCACCACAATGTACAGAACATAAAGTTGACTGCACTGACAGACATTCTGGATAGGTTGCAGGAGTTTGGTGGCACAAGCAGGAAGACCTAACAACATTGAGTTACAATCTCTCAGGTGTGAGTTGAAAAATGTTTGCATTAGTATTTGCAACACTTCCTTTTAGGTACTCTATTGATCTCGTAGAGCATTAGGGCATTGCAGAGTGAGCTTTGCATACATTTGTTTCCTAAAATTTAGATTTCATTTGTATTTTTACATTTAGCTAGGCTCTATCTTATTGAATCTGCAACTCAACCATAAGTGTAACTTTAAGACAGGCAAGGCAGGCAAATGCCTGGGGCCCCCAACACTCTAGGGGGCCCCCAAGGAGTGACCAAATAGAATCCACGCCATTGACAGCAGTGGCGAAAATTTCCCTGAATTCCTAGATTTTCTGCCTAGGGCCTCTTCAGGCTATAGAATCGCCTCTGAGCTCAAAAATTTGTTAATATGTACTCTCATTCTTTCTGTTGCAATATTAATTTGTGATAAACCTTATTCACAGTTACTTTTTCCTACAACATGAGAGTTTAAGACACTGCATCATATTGGTTGATTAAATTGATTGAAGTACTGCATAGTTTCTTCTCGCACAAATGCAAGAATACAGTGAGAAGAAAATGTACAGAATATTAACATTTAAATGTGAGCTTTCTACTGGACAGTTCAACACACATACACACAGGTGAATATTTCTCAAGTTAGCAGTATGTTGTTAACATTTAGTGTGAATGATTCGATTAAAGACCTTGCTTTGTTGTTAAAACAGGATCTGTCCGTCATCCTAGTCCGTAATTGACAGATCAGCTCAAAGAGCAGATGCACAATCAACGGCCAGGCCTGCATTATACTACTCAAATTAACTCTATAATACAGACTCCCTGATCTAAAACTTCATAAATTATACATAATGAATGCCAATTATAATTTTAGTCCCACAATTACGTACATAAAAGAGCTAGGTCTGTCTAGAGAGATGCCATTGTTGGAGATGGCTAGCTACCTTTGACATCGCAATAGCCTTTACGAATGGCTGTTGCTGAAATGTTTACTAACTAATTAATTGTAGCAGACTGCCTTTCAATCAAGTCAAATGCCAGCTTTGCAGGGGAATATTAAGTAGCATACTAGTGCTTACAGGACTTTAGTGGAAAATGATACATTTATCTCAAAAAACACTCCCAGCAATACACTCTGGCATGGATAAAACAAGAGATCTGTACTTTAGCTACAGAAATCAATATGTGACTTTGTCAGTCATGACCGTGTCAATCAATCATGTTTACAGAATGGCCTTCACATCTACTATGCCACTGGCAGGGGTGTGTGTTGTGTTACTATGCAGTATTTCAGTTACTGAGAAAAAAATACAATGTTTTTGCTTGACCGATATTTCTGAGGTAAAATAGGTTAATTGTGTACTGTAATTAATCACAACCTGATGTAGGTTGATGAGGCAGCCAAGAAACAGAGATGGGCCCAAACATTAAATAACAATTAGGTATCTTGTCTTTTTTGAAACACATTAACAAGTAAAAATTTAAATAAATGCTCAAAAGCAGTTTAAGGATGTATTTAAAATGTATTTATCAGAAATATTACCCTTCTTTGGTAAGAAGCTGATGTAATAGCCGAACGTGATGTAGCAACCATGAACGTGATGTAGCAGCCAGGAACATGATATAGCAGCCATGAATGAAATTTAGCAGCCGTGAACGTAATGTACTAGCCGTGAAACCGATGTAGCGGCCGCGAACCCGATGGAGCAGCCACAAACCCGGTGTAACAGCCGCGAACCCGATGGAGCAGCCACGAACCCGGTGTAACAGCCGCGAACCCGCTGTAACAGCCGCAAACCCGATGTAGCAGCCGCGAACCTGATGTAACAGCCATGAATGTGATGTAGCAGGCGTGATGTAGCAGCCATGAACTTGATGTAGCAACCATGTACATTGTTCCACTGTCCTCTGTCCTTCTGCACACAGCTATCCCAGTAAATTTGTGTTGAGAGAGAGAGATGCTGCTATTTTGTTTTCTCTCTCTTGTCTGAAAGATGGCCTGCAGCTGTCTGGTGAATGGTCCACCTTGCAAGATAAAACCGTATTATCACTCTCATCGGGTTAGCTACATCTCTTCTGATTACATCTGCTAAAAGGTACCAGTTTATTTAGTGTCTACATCAGCAGAGCAGTGATGGGCCCAGATATGGATGTTAGGAGTCTTCAGCTTATCTTGCTCCACAGCAGCCATGTAAGGACTGGGGTCATTTAGGTCTCAACATTATGACCACTTCAAATGGAATTAGCATGCACTTGACTAGACCTCCAACTGAAAAACAATTCACAAATCAATGTCCTAATATCAGATCTCTGGGTATGGGGACAAATCTATTAATTAACATCATATGATTCAGCTCCTGTTCATCAATGTCTGGAGCGATTCAATTATGATGGAAGAACCCTAAACGGTGCCCACTGGCTCATACCTATTCTAGATTAGTGGTTGAGGTTTCTAATAGGAGGAAAACTTATCTCATTACAATTAAATAGTGTGATTTACTGAGCCAGCCTTTATTTCTTCTTCGGTCTGCCCCTGTTGGGGGCCTGTATAAATCCCACATATTTAGTGAGCTAGATATAATGGATTTTCTTAATTTTGATCTAATCAGTGTGTCCTTTGACTAAATTATGTCTAAATCAGTAAGGATGCTGCACGGTGTCTGATTGCTACAATCAAATCTACAGATTGCTGTGTGTGTTGGAGTTAACTGTTACTTTTAGGCACATTTGATTATATTGCGTTGGGAAGTGGAGGAGTATGTGTGGAACATTGTAATGTCAAAGATGTGTGTCTGTGCTCCTTAAATGCAAGACTATTTCATCTTTGCAATATATACCGTAAAATTGATTTCCAACGGGTCCGCGTGGCATAGTGGGATAAGTCGCTGCATTGCAGGACAGTCTACGTCACGATGGTCATGGGTTCGAGCCTCTTGCACGAGGCAGCGCAAAATTTGGGTAAGATAAATCAAATTATCTATCCTGCCTCCTCACTGTCCAACAACTCCTTGTACTGAAACATAGTTTGTGAATGTAATCATCCCATGCACGATCCGACTAAAGGCTTACCTGTCGGGTTAACAGTGTGGAAAGCACAGATTGAGCGACATGTGGTTGGAAGAACCAATTTGACATTGTCACTTTTGTACGTAGCTCTGTCTGTGTTGATGATAGAGGCACCCTGTTCACAGTGACTGTCACATTCAAAATAATCTGGAATTTAAAAGCATTCCCACATTGCATTTAAAGAGGCTGTGAATGGCATTGATTGTTTAGAGTAAGAAGTTCAATACACACGTTACTAAATCATTTCTATGAGCTAGGGGGAGGCAACAAGATGGCGTTGTTTGTTTTTCGCTTGTGATTTACACTCAATTCATTTTCTCACAAAACCATCTGTTTAGGCCAAACCGTTTTTGGTTCATACTAATAATGACTTCTGTTAATTCTATGCGGCTGGCACCAATCCTGCTCGGCCAACATTTTACTGGGAATGAAACTTAACATCTACATTCATCTTACTCAATTGTTCTTATAAATATCACCTGTAACTGACTGATATTTGCCTCGGCATTCAACAGTGTTATATTTGCAAGCCAAGTCTGTGTTTGTGTCTAGGAGACAAAGGCTGAGTGACAGACATACATTATTACCATTCTGTCCATCATAAAGCCAATCCCCTTGTTGTTGAGTTGACAGCACTAGTCAACTGTGGCAAAGACAATGTCTGCATTCTAAATGGCATCCGATCAACTTATTTAGCGCACTATTTTAGAGCCTGATTTGGAGCATCATCATTGCATTTTAGCTGATGCTCATATCCTAACTGACTTCCTAACCACTAAGACATCCTCATTTATACCTGGTCCCATAGGGGTTAGGCTGCCATTTTGGATGAACTTGCAGAGCAAGTTGTTGGTTCATCCCTCGGATTTTGGGGAGAGAAATTGGGGAGAGAAAAAAAAGAGGTGGTCAGGCCTGCAATACTTTTAGTGTACATTCACACACATATCAGTATACAATTCAAGTATTTTACTATAATCTTCTTGTACTGGATCTTGCCTAAGGTAAGCTAGCAATTCAGACAGTGCTGTGTGTTTAAATTAACATGTGCGTTTACTGCATGCATATCATGTAAAAAGATACAGTATGAGATAGAAAAAAAATTGTCTAGTCTCTCAGTGTAGCACAACATCAAAGTACTTCATTATTATGGATGAACAAAATGGTCAAAACAAGTTTGAAACACGCCTTCAGTTGCTCCACACACTTGCTAAAACCTGGTAAAGAAACAGCCATTAGGGGCCATTGATATTCAATGAGACACAATTCACTCAGTTGAGCACGGTTGATGGAAACATTGGAGAGCAGCGACAGAAGATAAATCACGCCCTGGTCCTCGATTTCTAAACATGACGTGTGTAATTAGCCAGAGGAATGATGATGTGTTAAAGAGTCCCCCTTTTTATGAACAGAAAGAATAAAAAGCATTTCAGCCATTTCACACATGCACGCGCGCGCATGCGCACACGCACACACACACGCGTACACATATACAAGCTCACAAACATTGTAGGACAATATACCGAAACAGGCAGCCTCAACATCTGCATGGTGGACATCCTCTGAGAAGCACTCACTCTGAGCAAGGGCGTAGGAATGAGTTTGATATTGGGGGGACCCACCATATAATTTTCACAAATTGTTCTTATTATTGGGGGGACCACATTGCCTGTCTGTAACATTGGGGGGACATGTTCCTCTCATCCCTCCCGTTCCTATGCCCTTGATCTGAGACCTCCTCCTAAAAGGATACATTGCAGTTACTCAGTGGATAGATAGGCTTTGTTAAGAGTAGTGTGGGGGCATGTACATTTTAACACACTTAACATTTAAGGTAATTTAGTAGCTGCTGTTATCCAGAATGACTACTTACTTTGGTGAGTACATTTTCATACCAGTCCCTTGTGGGAATCACATTCATAATGATGGTTTTTGCATGTACGTTGCTCCACCAACTGAGCTACATGGGGGCCATGTTCCATGGGGAGTTGATAAAACTGTGTTTGACAAACATGGCCTACAGTGTAATTGCCTACAGCGTAATTGCATAAAGCTCACACGTACACCAAATACAGACAGTTTGACTTGATTTGAATTTAGAGTGAATGAGATTATGCTAAGTACTCTACTGTATGTCGAGTGTGCAAATTGTAAAGACATTAACACAGACTATTGCTAACAGTTTTTTCCCTCCCGGCATAAAGTGGCATTTGGGATTCATATGACTAGGAGCACGTTGCCACAAAATGATTTTTAAAGTGAAAAACTTTGTGAAAATTAATTGATTGCTCACACATTTTACTATAATATCAGTGATCAAAATATTTTCAAATGCCAAACCAATTTCTGTTTTTTGAATATTATTCTCTACCAGCAATTAGAGATATGCAAGATCTCATGTTTCAAGTTTGTTTGTCACATTTGTTTGTCACTTGTTTATTTGTCACAGAAAAATCTTTAATATAAGTCTTTGTTTCCAGCACTCCTTGTGTCTGATAGAGAGCAAACACAGCTATCTGTTACTCCAAACATCTGCATCTAGCTCACCTTCGTCACTGGTTGCTCTCCACCATAATAACTGTCCACTGAGTGCTGTGTTGTTCTGAGGCAGATGGAAGCCTGGCTAAGGTTGATTTCCGGGCGGGCGTGTCAAGAGTCTGCTGAGGTAAACGGAACCCAGGCGCCTGCTGGAGTACTAGCAGCAGGGGGACTGTCTGACGGGCACATGCCACATGCAAGGTCTGGACAGGCAGACGGATGCGTGGGCTCACATTCTCAATGAGACAGGCCAAGCTCAGCCACCACCTCTCTCCATCTAAATTCGATTCAAAGGATTTTATTGGCATGGAAAACAGTTGTTTTCATTGCCAAAGCAAGTGGAAAAATACATATCTAGAGAGAAATAAAAAATATGAGTACAACCCCTTTAAAAATTAAGATTTCTATCAATTTCTCAGTGAACCTCAGAACAGTTACCAGAAATTTGATAAAATTGAGTTCTGTGAAACATTTGCTTTTATGAAGGACATAAAACATTAGTCAACAACACTCATTAGGATAAGAAAACAATTATTACACCCACCAACATATTCTACCAAATCTAATTAATTTATGGCCTGCATGATTTTTAAGGACAGAACCAACTCTTCTGGGTATGGAATGAACAAGTGGAAGACAACCAATGGTGTGGGGAGACGGTGCACCTTCTCTTTCAGTATTTTGCAGTACATCTGTGAATTCATGATGCACTCAATGAAGTGCAATTCCCCGACACCTGCAGCACTCATACAACCCCACAGAATAACACTGCCACCACCATGTTTTACTGTGGGTACCATGCATTTTTCATTGTACTCTTCCACCTTGTGATGCCATACAGTTTGGATGCCATCAGTTCCAAAAATATTAATCTTCGTCTCATCTAAGCAAATATGGAGTCCCTATATTCTTCACTTTTGTCATCATGGGCCATTGCAAATGGCTTTTTTGTACATGGGCTTTAGCCCTGGCTTCCTTCATGGACAACACCCTTGCATGCATCTCCTGTGCAGCATACGCCATATTGTGTCACGTGAAACAGTCAAACCATTTTGGCTTTCCACAGCTTTAGCTAACTGTGATGAACTTGCATGGCAATTTTGTTGAACTATTCTTAGGACAAATTGCTCACCTTGAGGTGGTAGCTTCTGTGGACGGCCTGGATGTCTCAGAATGATGCCAAAAGTCCATCCACTTTGAATTTTTGAATAACTTTTACTACTGTATTCTGACTGATTAGCAATGCTTTACTAATTGTCTTGTAGCCCTGTACTTTTTGTGTAAAGCAATTACTTTCTTTCTCAAGACTTGTGACATTTCTCTTCCATGTTTTGCCATAATTGTCAACATTAACTGGGAGGAGATTTAATAGGTTAAATACCACCCTTAATAGTCAATTATCTTGCAGCAACCTGTGTGATGATTGGTTAGGCTCGTCTGTAGTTGAATTCCAATTAATTTTCCAAGTTCAATATCTAAATGCTTTATGTGTACTCATTTTTGCACCATGGCATTAAATCACTTTGTTAATAAACTTTCAATTTTGTTGTTTTGCAATGACATATCTAATTTGCAACCAATACACCAGAGTTGCTGTATTTTTTATAGAATCCCATGGCAAGTATTATTTCTAAAGAGATACAGATGATTGGGATGTTGGGTTGTACTAATTTATGCTGAGTACTATATTATTACCCTTAAGTTGATGTGTACACCAAACCCTTAGCCACCCTGGGGGAATTCACGGTCTGAGATTTGTCAGTAACACATGACCACGTTCAGTGTCTGAGATTTGTCAGTAACACATGACCACGTTCCGTGTCTGAGATTTGTCAGTAACACATGACCACGGAGGGCCCCCAAGCGAGTGTGTAGGGGTCGTTTTGACGCTCACGGCCCAGTTTTCCTCTTATCTTACTCATCCTCAGCACTTTCAGTCTCTTTTCACTGCTGTATAACTTGCCGTTCCACTGTGTGCTTGGCCATCATTTGTGTTTCTTGTGTCTCTTGATTGTATTCACTTTAAACCACAGCTTTCGAACTGCAATTCTGGAGGGCTGAAAACAATTCAGTTTTTTTTCCTACCTGGATTTGAATTGCACTGAACTGGTTTCCTAATTCTGAGTAAACCACATATTTAAAGGAGAGGATGAAAATAACTTATTTTCTTACAGAACCGGGATTGAATTATTCCCTAGTATTGCACATTTTTTCAGTCAGTATGATGGATGTAAGGTTTGACAATGTTTCAGATTTGCTTTAAAATTATTGCAAATCATTGCATATGACTACAAGTCACAAATATACACAAAATGTGTAAATAGAAAACAACCCACAAGAAAACCCCACAAGAGTTGCACTTTTGGAGATTCTCTAACAAAGCAGTCTAGCCATCACAATTTGGCACTTGTCAGTCACACAAATCCTTACACTTGCCTATTTTTTATGGTTCTAGCACATCATCTTTGGGTCAAAATTAAAAAAGCAAAACAGCCATTGTGTTCTCTGGGCCAAAGAGGAAAAGGACCATCCAAGCCATTATCATCGTCAGGTCCAAAACCCAGTTTCTGTCATGTATGGTGGTGTGTCAGTGGCCATGGAATGGGTAACTTGAACATCTGTTAGGGCACCATTAAAGTAGAAAGATATGTACACATTTTGGAACAACTTATGCTGCCATCCAGACATCGTCTTTTCCAGGGACGTCTCTACATTCTCCAGCAGGACAATGTCAAACCACATTTTGCCCAAATTACAAGTGCAGGGTTGTATAAGCAAAGAGTGCAGGTGCAAGCATGGCCTGCCTACAGTCCTGAACTATCTCCAATTGAGACTGTGTGGCTGTCACGGTTTCCCCTGTGTCCTTGGGTTATGTTTGTAGTGTGCATTTCTCTTTGTCTCCAGTTCTGGTTTTCATTTTCTCCCAGGCATTATCACCTCACTTCCTTATATGTACTTATTGTGCTTGTTCTATTACTCACACCTGTTTTGTTTTAGTCATTAGTTCTGTATACAGTCTACCAATGTTCACCTGTGCTTTGTCAGACACTGTTCCTGTTTGGTGTTGTTTTCTGCCTTTGCATGAATTTCAGTAAGTGCAAGTCTAGATTCTGAGTTTAGCGTTTTCCAACTGTTTTGGAAATACCTGTGTCTTAACATTTTGGTATTTGGAAGTTACTTCTTCAATTGTTTAGTAACATGAAAATCGTTCTTCTAGCGTTTTGTTGTTTTGGTAGTTTAGTCTAGTGTATTTCAGTTTAAATAGACATTGAATCCGGGTTGTACTTTACTGACTCCATGATACTATGTACAGTATGCTAATAATATTTCCAGGGGCTTTAGGAGGAAAAGCTCCCCAAAACATCTAGAGATCCACCATCATACTTACCAACATACAGTATGTTTCTGCATGGCTCTCTTTGTCTACGCCCGCCTATTAAACTTTGGCCCTCGAAGAAAGCTCCACTCCATACATCAGATAAATAAAATTAAGGATACGGTAGAACAGAATACAAACATGGTCAGGCCTTCATAGGGTAAGAGCTGAATACCCCTGGTCTATGCCAAACCCACTTCTGGTGTTTGTTTGCAAAGTATTATTTCCATCTCATCTGACCATAGAACCTGGTACCATTGAAAGTTCTAGTGACATCTTTTAAATTGTAGCTGCCTGAGTTTGTTTGTTGACAGCAAAGGCTTTTTTCTGGCAATGCTCCTAAACAATGTGTGCTTATGTAGATGGTGTCTGGTTGTAATTTTAGAGACTTTATGACCCCAAGACCCAACTAATGTTTGCAAATCTCCATCTCTGATCCTTGCAGGAATGACACGACCATATAGGCGAACTAGGAAACCGCCTAGGATGTCAGAAGCTGGGGGTGGCACAACGGTCGATGGCAGCCCTAAGACACTTTACAGTTTGAAAATGTAAAACTAGAAAAAATAAAAAGGTATGTAACTGATTGTTTATTATTTATTACATGTAATTATATTTTACATTTTATTCATTTAACAGACACTAATATCCTGAGCGCCTTACATTAAGTAGAGGGACATTCTCCCTGGAGCAACTTAGGGTGAAGTGCCTTGCCAAAGGACATAACAACATTTGCCCCAGCCAGGAATCGAACCGCCAACCTGCCGACTACTAGTTTTTTCACACTTTCCTCTTGTGATCACATTGGTCGTGTTAATGTTTGTCTATAAGGATAATTATATAACACTGTAGGTAGGTCCACACTGGCAATAGTATAGTATTATACTAGAATTTAGGAAAATTGAATGCCTTGATGATTCATAGAATGAGAAATTAATTGGGAACTTAATATAATGGCCAAAGTTAAATATACAGAGGAGAGAAAGCTTAAAAGACGTATATCCTAATTGAGCCCTACATGGCATTTTTTAGTGCTGCAGCTGTAAAATCCAGTGACTTACATCTTGGCTGCACAAGTGCTAGTCTGGGGTTCTATGGCGGAGGTTCCATCACTAGTCGTGCATTAGGTTGCATAGAGCTGGGGGCTTACACTGGATTGAGTCTGCCTTGCTGACTCGCTCAAGCACCTGTAAATTCAGTTGTGGTAAGTTCAAGATCATTTACTCACTTCCAGCAGTTGTTTTTTTAATGTTTTAATTTTATATATATGTAACCAGGCATGTTAACTAAGAAACAATTCTCATTTTAAAAATACTACATGGAATAAATTAGGGTTAACTGTATGTCATGATTGAAGGACTTAATGCAAAGAAGAAAAATCATTATGGCAATTGGATGTACAAAGGATGACATATTTTTCACTGCCAAACTTATCAAGGAGTGTCAATCGAACGGCCATTACATGCTCTATAGACTCACCTTTGTTTACGTAGACAGACTTATGATACATTCAAATGTGAACTTTTGTACGTATTGAAGCCGTCAACCGGAACATATCCGATAACAGACCAGTCGGTTACAATTTAAAGTACTTAGGGAAAATTTGTTTCCTACACAACAGTCATTAAATACAAATCAGCGCGTTCAGTAATTCCCAACTTGGCCACCGTAAGAATATCAAATATTAATGTGCTATTGCAGTACGTCCTACAGTCGTATGCAAAAGTTTAGAAACCCCTGACAAAAGTTATAAGTAGTGTGCTTGTGTGTTTGGATCAGCAATTTCATTTTGATCTATGAAATAATCGAAGGACACAGTAATATTTCGGTAGTGAAATGAGGTTCATTGGATCATTGGACAGGTGCATACATTTGGGCACCCTTGTCAATTTGTTGATTTGAATACCTGTAACTAACTAGCACTGATTGTTTCGAACACACACTTGGTAAGGTGAGCTCATTAAGAAAGCTAGCAACGAATTGGCATATTACAAATCGTTTTGCACACCTCTGAATATTTGATTCAAAATTCTGTAAACTAATAGGATTTTTGCACACCGCATGTTGCTATCCACAAAAGGGACGTTCCACAAACTCACAATCTAAAAACTACTGGGTTAAAAAAAAACTTTACCACACCGCTGGGTCACTATTGGACAGAACATGTGCTGGGTTGGTTTGACCCAAGTGCTGGTTTTACCATTTAACCCATATTTCTGGGTCATTCATTTGACCCAACCAGTGGGTGAAATTAACCCTCTTGCTGGGTTAAGTCTTACTCATTGTAAGATCTGACAGCCCAGCTTCCATTATGTCCCACCTGGAGGATGGAAACGCACCAGCTCCACATTCACACAAACGCAGCACTCTGTCAAGATCACAATCACCGGAATTCTGAACACCTGCAATCACATACCCACACAGTATATAGCACAGGTGTCAAACCGGTTCCACGGAGGGCCGAGTGTATGCTGGTTTTTGGTCTTTCCTTTCAATTAGAGCCCAATTAAGACGTAGACTGCCAGGTGAGGTGAGATCCTAACCAATTAGTGACATTCAATCATTCAGGTACAAGGTAAAAGCGAAAACCTGCAGACACTAGGCCCTTTGTGGATCTGGTTTGACACCCCTGGTATATAGGATCATTTGTTTGACTGCCTCGTTGTGAGGTATTGTACTTTACTAAGACTTACTAAGCGTTTCAAGATATATCTGGATTACTGTGTATTGA
>JACXGM010026499.1:0-14856 GCA_016801145.1 Umbra pygmaea
CATGTCAAGTTAACACTGGGTTCAGTCTTCTAAGTGACCGACGTTTGGAAATATAAGCAATAGAAAATTAAAAGTGAGTATGAAAAAAATACAGATTTCGGACCGGAGGACCGCGACACACGAATTCACAAATCATGAATAACGATATGAGATATTATTTGCATGTCTATAACACTGCACTGCGGGACCGCAGCCAAACGAAACTAAAATATCAAACCGCAAACTATCTTTACTGCGGTTACATTCCGCGATTCCGTCCGTGTTTTCCGCAACGCGAAAACCATAGGGCGCTAGATATAATATATTATATATTCTATGGAATGGCACATATTGTAGGTTCTTTTCACAGAGTTTCTCTCTTAACTCATCAGATCCAAATTTAAACTATACAGCAGAGACCTAGAAAGAATATATACATTTTAGACATTGCCCTTTATACAACGTTGATATTTTGGAAACTATACCATCTAACTCAAGTCGCAGAGTATAACACTTTTACGAGCAGACATTAATAATCATAGACACATCATACAGAATATACCAGTTGGCCAAATCCTTAGACTTACAAAGTAAATGCAGTTACGAATGCTAAAGTGTTTTATTATCCGAAAACCGGGAATGAATACAATAGGCCTATTCATAATTTTATTACTTAGCATGGTGTTCACCAGCCGATTATATTATTCTTACGATAAAAAAATTGCTATATGCACAGCAGACTTTTTAACTGTAAAATATACATGTAGCTGTTTTAGAGACAATCATTTAAACTGTCACCAGACACGTATAAATTATTATAGAGACCATCGGAATTCGAACAGTAACTAACAAACTATCGGTTGTATGCTTTCACTGAAGAAAGCACAACTTCAGTATCCATTTTCCACTAGAAATTCAATTGCTTTAAACTTTAGAGACAAAACTTTTTTTATATGCCTGTTTCTGCTGACAAAAAGATGAATGTTTACCATGATTTCGGCTTGTTCAAGGGCATTCCTCCTGCCGTATATTCTACAGAAGCTACACTCGCGTTCTATCTTGGGCATTCCTCCTGTCGAATTCTATAGTAGCTACTGTAGATTGCACCCAGATTGACATAAAAGCCCACCCAAATAGTACAGTAGGCTATATGAATCAAACAGCATTCCAGGTTGGAATTTAATGTAATCAGCAGTGTCGCAAAGGTGCAGCTTTCCGGACGTTGTCTATTCAAATACACCGGTATGGCGGTATATAAAAAATTCATATCATGACGAAAATAAATACCGGTATTCGGTGTGAACCGGTATACCGCCCAGCACTAGTTTTTACCCTCCACATTCTTCCGCGATTGTATCGCGATTATGCTAGCAACTAAAGCTTGGTAACATTGGAAAGATGAAGATCAGCCGAAAAGAATGAGTGTTGGCTCATCCATGTGAGTTTATCAGAGCCGGAGCTATCCCGCCTCGAAGTCGGTCATGTTTTTTTGACTTTTGCCTTTTTTACCAAACACATTACAGACAGGAAGTAGGGCGTGAAAATGACAAAATAGCAACACTGCAGTGATGTAGGACATCATCCTGCACAAAACCAACATGGTACCAAAATGGTTGGAAAGAGGGGGTTCCGCTGATAAATTATTGCCAATGTAAATAATGAGGAGTGGTTTGTCCATGTGGATTAATGACAGCCAGAGATATCGCATCACAAATTTGGGTACTTTTCACTGACTATATTTTGGTGAACTAAAAACATTACAGTCAAACAAGCAAATGGTGTGGTTGGAGACTCTCATCTTCATCTTTTGTGGATGACAACATGTCCATGCCAAACCAATGTGGACCTATCGGTGATGCTGCCCTGGCGTTTTGTTCTGATGTTCATGTGACTGTTACCAAAAGGCCTTGTCCAAGATCTACCAGCTCAATCTGACAGAAAGCCCATCCATCCTGCAGGACAAGAGTTTAAGGAACTCCTCCAGGCTGCTGTTTTGAAGTGGACTCGGTTAAATCCTTCAATTGCTACTTTCATGCATAGATGGTATTAGTGAACATCAAAGTGTTCCAGATGACGATTCAAACATGCAATGTCACAATTATTTTCAGGTGTTTGTCCTCGACTTCCCTCATCACATTGATGGAGTAAAGCTCTTACTACCAAGACAGGTTGGCGTTTGAGTATGAATGCCAAGCATGATAGCTGGGTGTAATGTACACACGGCCTCCACCCAGAGCTTTCCCACACTTCCACTAGTGTCTGGTACAAGGATAAAGTACTATTGAGTGATAATTATGGGATGCCAAATTTGGGCCAGCTGATTGAAGAGACTTCGTTGCAGAACCTGCGGTACAGTGGTGCAACTGCAGCTACATCTGATGGGAACCAAAGTGTAAGAATTACATTTATAATGCACCTATTTCATACTTTCTTTCAATGTAAAGTTTTGCTATTCTTTTCTACATACTCCGCTCTGTCATTATGAAATTATGTTTTGTAATGCAATTACTTTCTCATGTCAGAATGGCGATAGAGCCAATGTTGGCATGATTCCCATATCTTCAAGGTCATCTGCAGTCCTGCCTACAGCTCAACCTGCAGTCCCACCGGTAGACCCACCTGTATCCCTACCTGCCTCTCCGCCCTGCCTCTCTCCGCCCTGCCTCTCTCCGCCCTGCCTCTCTCCGCCCTGCCTCTCTCCGCCCTGCCTCTCTCCGCCCTGCCTCTCTCCGCCCTGCCTCTCTCCGCCCTGCCTCTCCGCCTGCATTTGGAAATTGACACACTTTGACTGGCAAAATGGGAGCCACCAGAAACACAAACTGTTAAGTTGAAACCTTTCTTTTTAGTAAACTCTGTGTACAGTAGTGGGCCGTCAGGGCCTGCAAGGCCTTCTTTGCAGGCCCAAAGATAATCAGAATCAGAAATGTATTTTTGTACTTCTTTAATATATTTTTTAATCATATATATACAAAGTTAATTTAAATTAGTCTATATGGTGATTTCATTGCTACAGTACGTTCTTTTCAGTTGCCTTGCTTTTAGCGCAGCTCATATAAATGAAAGCTTTTATCCAATAAGATTTTATCATCTGTGTTGTCTCCAGGTAGACTAGGGCATTCAGAATTGTGAATACCGTCTGCTGTTGAAGCCCATCAGGACCATGTTGTTGATTGTCATATTTTTAACCAATCAGATTTCGACTTTACCATGTTGGGTGTGTTCTTTGACCAAGTAAAGCGTTTCTGCCTGCCTAGCCTTACGTCAGCATCATCTCTGTTGCTGATAGGACAGGCAGTTCAAGTTCGCCATCCGAACAACAACTAGCTTAGCTCTCCCAGCTTAGCTCGCCCTTCTCCGATTTCTTTAAACTTTCAATTTTTAGATTGTTAGATTTATAACTTTTAGCAGAATGGCAGAAGTTGCTTTGGTGGCGAATATAGGACTGGGCAGGATCGACTCTCAGCACTGGGCAAGATATTTTATTGGAAGTTAACGCAAAGATGTGCTGTACAACAGTGTCATAGAACTCTTTTGAAACGAGGAAGGACTTTTTTTTTTTCAAATAATGAGCATCTTTGGTGAGTTTGATGGATTTTATATATTTTTACTAGCAGGGCCTTAACTAGGGATGGGCCGATACCGATACCAGTACATTTAAGTACAGGAAAGAATGAAGGATGCAATTCGGTGCATACTGTAACTGTACTAAAACGGCATGAGCAACGCCCCGGACCTAGCCTCTGAAAGCCACCTTCAGCGAGGAAAGACAAATGTCGGTAGTTTGCAAAACTTCTGGGTGAACAAAATAGTGGTATTTCTGAGTTCCGACATACTAACGTTAAGAAATATAACTTAAAAGAAATACGATGTAGCCTATTTATATTTTGTTCAATAGATTACATTGATAATACAGCTATTTGTGTACCGATTATAATAAAACAATAAAATACCTTAACAGAATAATATGATTAGGTAATAATCCCTTATTTGGAGAAAGTCACTTTAAACAGACATTCTCATCTTACACAAAACTTCTGCAATGCTTAGTTAGGGCAAATTCGAAAACAAACGTCTATTGCGTTCGCGTTAAAAAACGTGTTTCTCTCACTTAATTAGGGAAGGAGACGTAAACCATTGACATCTAATAAATATTACACATTCTTGACCTGCAATGTAAATGATATTCTTCTGGACATGTAGGAATATTTACTTTTCTACATTTGAATTGGCTGATCAACATCTAAGATATAGCAGATTTTAGCTTGATAAATGTGACATTTGGCATAGTTCATTAAAGTTCTATCGGTACTCGTATCAGCAAGTACCCAAAATGAAATACTCTGTACTTGTACTCGTTCCATAAAAAGGGGTATCGGCCCATCCCTAGCCTTAAAGGTTCTTAACGGGGCTTAGTGCATGTACTGTATTTGTATTCATGTAGGGGGAGATATACAGACACACTTCATCCTAGCGCCAGACCTGTTAATACTTGTTAATTATTACTGCTTGTTTTAGATCACTACTGGTGTGAAGCATGTGCAGATCATATATATAAGGTCTGTGGTTCAGATTCAGGGGTCTTAGTGGGCTGTGCCTTCGAGTGTGCGTGGTAAACCTGGATGTGCGTTTAATAATGCGTAGTGTTACATTCATATGGTTTCAGTCGTGTCGGGTCAATGAGTGTATTGTAAGTCTCATAGATGTTGAGCCTTGTGTTAAATAACCTTTATCGAGTGAAATAAACTTATCTTCACTATGAATATGGGGTGCATTATATGCCGAATGACAATAACCTATAGCCCTAGAATGTCATTGTGAGGTTATTATAATGCGTTTTCATTTTGGGAAGATAGTGAAGGCCTAGGTGTAAAATGCACGGCCCGCCACTGTCTGTATACAATATTCTCAAAGCTCAAGTTCATGTGGGCTTTAAGCAAAGTTTCATGTTGTGTCGCGCCTTCTTAGCATTGTAAAAATAGCGATTTTGATGCTATCATATTAGTGCCCTTATCAAATAAGTTAATAATAAGTAAGGTTCCAGTAATTTATGTACCTAGTCAGCTTGTCTTCAGCAAACTGTTTGTGGGCTTTCTTGTGCATCATCATCTTTAGAACAGGCTTCTTTCTGGGAAATGATCTGAGCACTGACAGGCTGACCCCCGACACCTTTAACCTCTGCAGCAATGCTGGAAACACTCATATGTTTCTTTCCCAAAGACAACCTCTGGATATGACACTGAGCATGTGCACTAGTGATGGGCTAATTGAAACAGGAGCTCTGATGCTCCGTTGTAATTTTCAAAGCACAGTGATTCGGCAAAATGAGCCGAAGCTTGTATCACACGTGACTGGTGACATTCGAAGCTTCGGACGTCACAACATTCTGACTGACAGGTGTTGAAAAGCTTTGGTTCAGTTTGAAAGAATTGATGCATTACCACTGAACTCGATCAATGAAAAGGAAATTAAATCATTTTCTTTAAAAGCTGTCAGTTAGGATTTAAGAAAAGGGAGCAATTCGCGAGAGCAGTTTAGATAACAGTTGGAAAAAGAAGTCAATATTAGAAGCAAATCCCTTGAACACCCCGCTATATCTACTGTATCAATATTCATGTCAACATATAAATATATGGATCTTAATTGGAAGCCGAGCTCATGTTATGCTCGGGACCCACGTAAATGGAATGGTGCGCATGCCCCAAACCCAGTGCGGTAACAATCCGTTAGCCTACTCCCAGTCTGGTCAGCAATAAGAGCTCGGCTTCCCCAATTAAGATCCATCGATCAAGGCTGACGCAGTTCCTTGGCCATCGGCCCCGAGGTAAAGTTGGTTGGATAATGGAAATTCAATGGATATTCGAATCCCGAGATCAGTCCTGTTTTCCCAGACTCAGTCACACGATAGTCTGACACACCGGGCTAAGTACACAGCGGTCTGCGTATGGTTAGGGACCATCAATAAATTACATGCCTCAAAGTTAGTAATATAGGCCCAAAGCCATTGATAGGGGCAGCCTATTAGAGATGGACAATATTAGTTACATTCTGTGAAGCAGACATAGCTGAACGTCCATGCCCAGGAAATTTTGGATTAAGTAATGTGATTTCCTGCATTCTAGTGGATTTTTGAGTGGTCTGCTAAAGACGTGCAATACCTGAAATTAAAGCCTTATTCATAAACCAGTGTTTAAATTTTACCTACAGTAGGTAGGTTGATTGATATTTTGATTAGAATGGTATTAAACAAATTTTTAACTGAAACCTAATCCATGTTGTGAATAATTGTATTCTTAAGAGCACTTAATGATTTATGTTCAGCCAAAAACGACAGAAGATTAGTTAGGGAAGGACATTTTTCTTCATTCAAAGCCCACCAAATGGTCCATTAGAAACAAATAAGTGCAACAAACAAATAAGTGAAAGTACATGAACTCAAGCATTAAACAGATTAATGCATTACAAAAATAACAACAAAATGAGGCATAATCAGTATCAGATGCAGATCAGAAGCTGGTTAAAGTCATTGTCTATGATCTGTGGGCATGGTTATACTGGCCTGTGGCCTTCTTGGAGGCCTTGATGACCTCGGAGGGGGGCTCCCATTTGAAGCAGGGCTCCAGGTTGGCCATCTTTATGGTCATTATTGAGGACAGGGTAACATCCAATGCTAGGCTGTTTCTTCTCTTGGTTTTGTTCAGTCCCACAACTGAAAACACCCTGTCAGCATCTGCATTTGCATGGGGCAACACCAGGACGAGCTTGGCGATGGCAGCAAGCCTCTCAAATTCTTTGGCTCCTGTCACCTATGGAAAACGCACCAAAGCACAATGGAAAAACAACATGCATGCATGACACATATATGCACGCAACAATTTTAAGCAACAGATGTAGCCAAACCACACCTTCCTAAAGGAAAGATAAAACAAACCAAAAATGTTTACCTTATGTTTCCTGGTTGCCATTTCAGCCCAGAAGCTTTCCATTTCAGTTTGTCCTGCAGGGTATCATTGGCATGGTCTGAAAATTTAGAAACTCCTCACCCAGAAGGTCATGCTCCTCTGGCCCATGGTATGGGAGGAGATGGGGAAACCTATTTTTGAAAGTAGAGTTACAAGTTGTTAAGTTTTAGGTATATAGGCATTAACCTGTAGCAGTTCATACGCATCTTTGAGGAGAAGCCACATAAGAATAGCTCATGTGCAGTTTAGGAGTGAAAATACCTCATCATAAAACGCAGGGTGTTTCAGCTAAGATAATAGACAATAATTAGAAAAAAAACTAGCGAACCTTTCAACAAAGTACAGGGCATCGTTTGTCACTTTCAGCCCTCTGCCGTACATCTACAAATATTGCATGTTTGATCAGTGTCTCTCCCAGTGGCAGCTTCTTAAGTGCATAGTCCACAGTACTTGTCAGGAAACACAACAAAGCTTCATGGAATGAATCCACTTGCTGTGGTGTGATGTCACCCTCGTTGAGTAATCTGTTAAGTTTAGCCCTGGTTGTGAATCCAATGTTCAACTTTCTTTCTTAACTGAACCCCGTCAAAACAAATACAGTAATTTCTTTCAAGATTTAAAGTTTTAGAGAGTAAGTACTCAATTGGACATTTCATTGTTACATACCTAGTCTCAGCTCATCAGAATTCTCAAGGTAATGACCTTTTCTTCTCCCGTTGTCTTTCGCGGTAATGATATCTCTTCTTCTGTCGCTAACTTCTGGGTGCAGCGCATAAGGTTCAGTGGCGCTCATCACCGCCATCTACCGTCTGGGAGTTTGAAAAAGGAACAAACGAGTCTCGGCCGGATTTATTTGCGTGAAAAATTGAATGTGTGGCGTGAGTGCGTGTGAAAACAGGCAAAAGCGTGTGTCACACGGCGAAAGCGTGAGATTTGGCAGCTCTGATAGCATTTTAACCATGTGCATTAGGAACCTCAATAGCTTTTTTGTTGAATGACTTAGAAACCTCAAACAACTTTCAGAAAGGACCCCGCAAAGTATCAAAACGTTGTTTTGAAAATTTAAAGGCTGTGTAACATGCAGGGTTTCTTTCTGAACCATTGAAAGACTATTACTGGCCACTGCAGGGGTACCAACTAATAGAACTTCTGACTTTGTACCATTCAATTTAAGAAAATTGTGGTGCATCCAAATTTAATTTCCTACAGACAGTCAGAAAGTGTTGCCGAGATACCTGTAATATTAGTTTTCGTGCTAATATAAATTTGGATATCATTCGCATAGAAGTGGAACCCCAAACCATGCTTTCTAATAATCTGCCCTAAAGGAAGCATGTAAATATTAAAAAGAATTGGGCCAAGGACCGAACCCTGAGGGACACCATGACATACCTGTACAACGTTAGATTTATTGTTTTCTAAAACAACAAACTGGGTACGATCAGTGAGGTAAGATTTAAACCACTCCAACACTGTACCGGAAATACCAACCCAAGTCTGGAGTCTCTCAATCAAAATAGAATGACACACAGTGTCAAAGGCTGCACTTAGATCCAGCAGAACCAAGATAGTAAGGGCACCAGAGTCAGCAGAGACGAGGAGACTGTTCATAACTCGAACCAGGGCAGTCTCGGTACTATGTCCTGATCAAAACCCAGATTGAAAAGGTTCGAAAAGCTCATTCAAGGTCAAGTGAGAGTGAAGCTGTGACACGACAACCCGTTCCAGGACATTCGCCAAAAAAGGAAGATTAGATATAGGCCTCTAGTTAGACAGATCAGACACATCGCACCAAGGCTTTTTAAGAACTGGTGTAATGGCAGCAACCTTAAGGGCTTGGGGAACAAGTCCAGTAACAACGGAGGCATTGACAATGTTCAGAATGAGAGGACAAATAGATGACAGACACTTTGAGAACAGAGGTTGGAATAGGGTCCAAAGTACAAGTGGTGGAATTCATTGTCATAATTAATTGAGAAATGTAATCCATGGTGACCGTGTTAAAACTGGAAAACCGATTAAATATGCTATTTAAGAGCCGAATCTCAGGAGGTGGATGGAGAGAGACAGAAGTAATAAACTCGTAAATATTCTCAATTTTTTCTGCAAAGTAGTTCAATAACTTATTGCACTTAAAACTTAGGAACAAATGAGTGAGTTGATGGGTTTAAGGAGTTTGTTCATTACCTTAAACATCTTGTTTGGATTTGCAATACCATCATTTATAAGTTGAGAGTAGTAATCAGTTCTTGCTATTTTGAGGGCATCACTGTACTGAACCATATGCTCCTCGTACATGGTTTACATACATTGCATTTCAAAGACATCCTGCATTTTCAGTTAAATTACCACTGTTGGCCGCATTCTTACCAAGGGGCAAATATACATTTTACAGTGAAATAATTCTTCATAGTTGTATAGTCATTGTCACAATCCTAGAATAACTGGGTCTTCGCTGTATAATTTCAACATGGTCCATAGCTCTTAGTGAATACCAAACAATATAGAATAACATTAATAGAAACATAATAAACACTTTTAGACATTTAATATATTTAGTAGACAATGATCCTGACTAATTGTTGATCATTGAACAGAGATTCTGTATTAATTCTACAGGAACCTCAATGTAATGTGTGGGATTCTTATATCATTGCTACATTTTATTGCATATTTCCTCAAAGCTACTTCTGCACCAGCTATGTGTATGTACACTACACATTTTATTATCGCTCTGTTAAATTACTATGACAAGGAAAATACTTCTATAGTAGCTTCCCTGATCAATGTCCTCCTGGCTCGGGCATTAGGTTTCAGAGGGACAGCCCAATCTAGGCAAGGTGTTGGTGGAGCCAAACGCTTTCCACTTCTTAGTAATGCTCTGAACGGTACTCAGAGGGAAATTTTAAGTGTTGGAAATCTTTTTGTATCATTCTCCTAACTTATGCCTTTCCATAACTTTGTCAAGGAGCCCTTTTGAAAGAACCTTTCCAACAATCATGTATTCATTCATTGCCATGCACTACTGGTAATGGACTCACCATTCTTATGAAGTAATCAAAACCTCTATATGTGATGTCAGTTGGGGAGCAGTTAGCATGGTGTGATCAGGGAAGTGACTGGTTGTACCTGAGCACATTTATAATGTTTACTCAGGGGCTGATCACTTACCCAAACCAGGTATTTCACTATTTACATATGAATAATTGTTTGGAATTTTTTGTAAATACAATTTTCACTTTGATGTCCAGGGTTTTAGTGTGTAAATATAGCTGGCAAAATTTAGATTTTACTTTTATTTTCCAGAGTGTAATGTGACAAAAGATAAGGATTCTGACAGGGTGTTGTCACTATTTCCCCAGTGTTTTTTGTATGGTTCCTAGTTATTCCATTCTTTGTTTTCTGTGTTTCCTTGTGTTTAGTTCCCAATTTTCTTGGGCTTCTACTCTCACCTAAAGGATTATTAGGAACACCTGTTCAATTTCTCATTAATGCAATATTAAGGGCGGACCTCACATGACATCAAAAATGTGCACATGACCATAGTTTTCTCAGTTTTTAATCATATCTAACCGTACACCTAACCTTAACCACACTGGAGTGTGAAAAAGTAATCCTGTGCTATATATATATAAATCGTAATTATAAATCAAAATTAAACTTAATGTGAGGTCCGCCCTCAGTTTTGAATCAACCAATCAAAGGACTTCTGCCGCCAAGGCAGATCTGCCTGGAAAACACTTTTCAATAACTAAAAGTCCTATGAGCAGTCAAGACAACCTCCTGTACTCCAAAAAGAATGTCAGAATGGGAAAGGTGATTTAAGCAATTTTGAGCATGGCATGGTTGTTGATGCCAGACAGGCTGGTCTGAGTATTTCACAATCTGCTCAGTTACTGGGATTTTCACATACAACCATTTCTAGGGTTTACAAAGAATGGTGTGAAAAGGGAAAAACATCCAGTATGCGGCAGTCCGGTGGGCGAAAATGCCTTGTTGATGCTCGAGGTCAGAGGAGAATGGGCCGACTGCTTCAAGCTGATAGAAGGGCAACTTTGACTGAAATACCCACTTGTTACAACCGAGGTATGCAGCAAAGCATTTGTGAAGCCACAACACGCACAACCTTGAGGCGGATGGGCTACAACAGCAGAAGACCCCACCGGGTACCACTCATCTCTTTTTCCTATTTGTAGTGGAAATAGGAAAAAGAGGCTACAATTTGCGAAAGCTCACCAAAATTGGACAGTTGAAGACTGGAAAAATGTTGCCTGGTCTGAAGAGTCTCGATTTCTGTTGAGACATTCAGATGGTAGAGTCAGAATTTGGCGTAAACAGAATGAGAACATGGATCCATCATGCCTTGTTACCACTGTGCAGGCTGGTGATGGTGGTGTAATAGTGTGGGGGATGTTTTCTTCGCACACTTTAGGCCCCTTAGTGCCAATTGGGCATCGTTTAAATGCCACGGCCTACCTGAGCATTGTTTCTGACCATGTCCATCCCTTTATGGCCACCATGTACCCATCCTCTGATGGCTACTTCCAGCAGGATAATGCACCATGTCACAAAGCTTGAATTATTTCAAATTGGTTTCTTGAACATGACAATGAGTTCGCTGTACTAAAATGGCCCCCACAGTCACCAGATCTCAACTCAATAGAGCATCTTTGGGATGTGGTGGAACGGGAGCTTCGTGCCCTGGATGTGCATCCCACAAATCTCCATCAACTGCAAGATGCTATCCTATCAATATGGGCCAACATTCCTAAAGAATGCTTTCAGCACCATGTTACATCAATATCAGGTAGAATTAAGGCAGCTCTGTAGGTGAAAGTGTGTAAAACACAGTGGCCCTCATTTATCAAACGTGCCTAGAAACCAGTGTAGATCTGAGCGCAGAAATCATCTTACGACGAGACTCACGTGTGATTTACAAAACTTTCGTATCACTCCAATTCCAGCGTACGAATGAGCGGCTGTTGATAAATCAGACGGTTGAAAACCATTGTAATTTAAATAACACGCCCACAAATATGCATTGATTAGAGGCCTCGCCCTTAGAATTTACGACATGGATAAGCGAAATCTGGCAAAAAAATGATTTTCTCTGAGGAAAAATAAAGACGCTCAGGTCTCAGGTGCAGGCCAACCGCTTATTTGTTTTACTTGGAAGCTTAAAATCAGGCGTCAATTGTTAAAGGAAAATGCGGTGTTGACTGAGGTTACTGCTATAGTCATTGAAAGCGATTAACGAGAACCTGAACAGCCTGATCTCCTAGAAATCCGTGAGACTGCCACGGAATATGAACCTCAGAATCCGTGACAGTTCCACGGAATGGCCGAAAATTCTGTGAAATGGACACGGATCAAATTCCGTGGCAGTTTCACGGAAAAGTCCGCGATTGGCGCACAGTGAGACCTTGCTGTTTATTCGATGTAAGCCTTTCCCAAACCCCTAACCTAACCTTAACCACTCAGAAACCTTGCTGTTAATTCGATGTAAGCCTTTCCCAAACCCTAACCTAACCTTAACCACTCAGAAACCTTGCTGTTAATTCGATGTAAGCCTTTCCCATACCCCTAACCTTAACCACTCAGAAACCTTGCTTCTAACTCGATGTAACTTGTATTATTTCGTAATGTATTGTTTGTAACCATGGTGATAGTGAGTAAAAAAAATGATAAAAAAGCAACACGTCTGTATCGCGTTGGTATAGAAAACAGAATATATGCAAAGTGTCCGCATGGATTCGAACTCGCAATTGCAACACGTCTGCATCGCGTTGGTGTAGAAAACAGAATATATGCAAGGTGGATCCGTGGCAGTTCCACGGAATATTCAGCCATTCCGTGGAACTGCCACGGAGTTTGAAGTTAAGTATCCGTGGTAGTATCACGGATTTCTGAGAGATCACGTTGCTGTCGATAGAACTCTGCTTGATACAAGGCTGTCTGTTGATAGAACTCTGCTTGATACAAGGCTGTGTGTAGATAGAACTCTGCTTGATACAAGGCTGTGTGTAGATAGAACTCTGCTTGATACAAGGCTGTGTGTAGGTAGAACTCTGCTTGATACAAGGCTGTGTGTAGGTAGAACTCTGCTTGATACAAGGCTGTCTGTAGGTAGAACTCTGCTTGATACAAGGCTGTCTGTAGGTAGAACTCTGCTTGATACAAGGCTGTCTGTCGATAAAACTCTGCTTGATACAAGGCTGTCTGTGGATAGAAATCTGCTTGATACAAGGCTGTCTGTAGGTAGAACTCTGCTTGATACTAGGCTGTCTGTAGATAGAATTCAGGTTTCTTGATACTTGGCTGTCTGTAGATAGAACTGTGTGTGATACAAGGCTGTCTGTAGGTAGAACTATGCTTGATACTAGGCTGTCTGTAGATTGAAATCTGGTTGCTTGAAACAAGGCTGTCTGTAGATAGAATTCAAGTTGCTTGATACAAGGCTGTCTGTAGATTGAACTCTGTCTGGCTCTGCTTGATTTAAGTGCTGTGCATCCGTTCCTCTTTTATTGAGTGGTTTCACCGGCAAGACTATTGAGTGTCAGTTTATGAGGTGGGTTTATTTTTAGGATTAGGTTTAATATATTGAACAGCATACCTTTATTATTATTAGTATTAATATTATTATTAATGTTGTGACACTTCAGAAGCAATGGTGGTTGGTTTTTAAGAAAAGACTCTTGTTCCTCTGACCATCTGTAAAGAGTGCTACAATCTGGTCTTATCTAGTAACAAATAGACAATAAGGAACTGCATGTTGGCTTATTTCAGCTCCTTCTCTTATGATGTATGAATGGTCTGTCAGTATCTTATGAATATGACACCTTATGACTAGAACAGATAAGAGGTAACCCATTTAACCACTCACACACCCTTAATAGAGTCCTATATCAAACAAATTAGTGTCAGACGGGAGTTGTTTAGTCTTGTCTCCTTGGAACCACCCTAAATCATTGTCTGAATGCCTTTAATATGAAGATAGTAACATTAGCATATGTTTCTAATAGAATTTGCCCACATCTTTCTCTTTCAAACCTCTATGGGATTGCTTTAACAGCTGATCTCATCTGTATCTCTCTTTCTCTCACTCTCCCTCTTCGTCCTTCCATCCTCAAACTTTACTGTCTTAGTCATGCAGTTATTGTTTGCATCAGATATAAAGCTCTATACTTTGTAAGGCAGCAGCCTTATCACGGGGTGTGGGTGGGTGGGTGGGTGGGTGTGTGTGTGGGGTGGGATTGGGCTAGACATTAAAGGAGGGTCTGTGACACCATGGCGAAACCAGAACCCTAGTGACAAACCGGTTTTGCCTGTCGTCATGACAACCAGAAAAATGGAGATGGGAAGAGGGGGAGAGACAGAGGGAGGGAGTTGAGCTTTGTCTGTGTGAGTGTGTGATGTCAGGTTCCGTGGTCTGCTTTCTGACTGTGTTTAACTTCTGAGTCATTCCTTTGGAAGGTATATTCTGACAGCCTCCTGTCTAGTGCTCTACTGATAACCAGACACTTTGTACTGTTCTAGCCTAGTGCTCTACTGATAACCAGACATTTTGTACTGTTCTAGTCTAGTGCTCTACTGAGAACCAGACATTTTGTACTGTTCTAATCTAGTGATCTACTGATAACCAGACACTTTGTACTGCTCTAATCTAGTGCTCGTCTGATAACCAGACACTTTTTGTACTGCTCTAATCTAGTGCTCTACTCAGAGCCGGCCCTAGACCTTTGGGGGCCCTATGCAAAATTTGGTTGGAGGCCCCTTTGACCATTTTAAGTACGTCGAAATCACTATACGTCGGAGTCACTGACCAACACTCAGGGGCGGCCCGCCCATTAGGCAAGATTAGGCAGCCGCCTAGGGCGGCACGAATTTGAGGCGGCATTTTCTCAATTGGCTACCGCCT
>JACXGM010026500.1:0-14848 GCA_016801145.1 Umbra pygmaea
GGTGTCCAAACCCTTCCATGGAGGGCCTAGTGTATGCAGGTTTTTGCTTTTACCTTGTACAAGGCTGATGGAGTAGCTCACTAATTGGTTAGGATCTCCCCTCACCTGGCAGTCTAGGTCCTAAATTGGCTCTAATTGAAGGGAAAGACCAAAAACCAGCATACACTAGGCCCTCCATGGAAGGGTTTGGACACCCCTGAGTTACATCGACCTTAGCTAATGTCAGCTGATTACAGCTCCCGACATTAAAGCTACGCGCCGAGGTGACGCTCCCTCGTTTGGGTGAGAGAGTTAACCTAGAAATATGAGCATAGAGTGGAGACTGAGTAATGCGCCTAAAATTAAATGAGAAATTACTAAATTAAATAGGTTATTGTATGGCACGTGGCACGTTACTTTCAGAGAGCTAAAGTTCCAATTTACAGTTGCAGATTAAATATATTACTTTTTACCAGCACACACTTTCTGGCTCATACCATATCAATCATTTAACTTCCTTGTTTACCTATTTGAAAAATGTGATGGCCAAAATACCATAGATTTAGATTGTGTTTACTTTTTGATGAAACTGCTCCCAATTAAATCAATTTTGTACTTTTATAAATCACATGCAGTAAGGCCACTGACATTCTGACCTCTTTGTATTAGATATCTTTTGTTGCTTTGATTACACATTAAAGCTATAAAAGACTCTTACTTACAATAGTTGTTCCTAAACATCAACATTTCACATAGAATTACTGTATTCATTACAATACACAGCTGTTCTGCATTTTAAACATTTTACACATTCAGCTAAGGATTGTTGTTGGTTTAAAAACAACATAACTTTATGTATTGTTGATAAAAGGCAGAGAAAAGTGAAGACTTTAGTGATGAACGATTAATAATTGTTTAACATTCTGTACTAAATGATGGTCACCCAGGAGTATTGAATACAGATGGTTAAGTTTATTTTAGCTTTGAGTGTTTAATATCTAGTTGTTTTTATGGAAATGTGGATATTTCAGATCAATTTGAGATGCTCTTTTGATCATGTTTCACATTTTATTGTGTCATGTAGTGTGGGGCGCTGGTCTTGGTCTTGACTCGGTCTCGCCCTTCCTCGGTCTTGGTCTCTTCTTGGTCTCGGCCCCTAAAAGTCTTGGTCTTGTCTCGGTCTCGATACACTCTGGTCTTGGTCTTGTCTTGGTCTCGGGTTAGGTGGTCTCAATTACAACACTGAATCTAAAGCTTTCAAATTCACTCCACACTTCTAGGATCTCCCTATTAACATACTACAACTGTTAATTATGGAAGAATAAAGCTAAAACTAAAACTTAAACTAAAAAGTTGGCTCATCTTATTTATAATATATTCATATGAGGAAAAGAAAATTCAATAGCTTCACTGTAATTGAGTCTATTCCTTCCAAAATCCCTCCACACATCTAGGGCCTCCCTTTTCAATAATTAGCAGTTGTAGTAAGTTGACAGGGAGGCTCTAGATGTGTGGAGGGATTTTGGAAGCAATAGACTCAATAACAGTGAAGCTATTGATTTTTTTCCAATAAAAATATATTATAAATAAGCTGAGCCATTCTTTCAATACTTAGCAGTTGTAGTAAGTTGACAGGGAGGCCCTAGATGTGTGGAAGGATTTTGGAAGCAATAGACTCAATAACAGTGAAGCTATTGAATTTATATTGCAATAATAATACATAATAAATAGGCATAGCCAGCTTTTCAATAATTAGCAGTTGTAGTATGTTGATTACTGAATCTGAAGCTTAGACCCACTGACTCACACACTCGCTATGCAAAATGGCAATCTTAATTATGGCATAATTCATAAGGACAGGCGCAGCGTTACAGCACATAGGCAGGGAAATAGCAGCCCCAGTAGACCCTCCAGGTCTAACCTCCCCTCCCGGTAGTCACGGTATAAGATGCTCACATGAACATAGCAGACAGGTGTTGTTTGTCTTCAGGGCTAACAATGGGCATGCGGACACGGCACACTATCTTATAGGATTCAAGATGCAAACAGGAACACAGCACATGGGTAATCAGTATTCAGGGATAATAATGAGCATGCTAACACAGTCTTTTGAGCTTTAGAATGCATGCAGGAACACAGCACACAAGTAAAAGGACACACATCTAGAGTATAGGTAAACAGAAACACTAGGCCACACAATTCCCACCCACAAAAAGTCCCTTTTACTTCCCAGAAGGAAGGCTTTCCCCAGCAACTCCCGGCTCCCACTCTCCTGCCTTCAGCTAAACAAAGGGCCTTATCAAGGAAAAAACTACTCTAACTAGACAAACAAAATAAAGTTAGTTTGATTGAGACACTTAGCTCTCTGAGCAGGTGAGACCCCCCGCTGGGTCTAGGCGTGTGCACATGGATGTGCCTGGTGGTTGGACGTCTCCATCCTGGCAGTAGACATAGGTTCCTGGTGCACCTTCAGCATCAGAGGTTTGGTTGACAACCTCCAAGCTTAGCATAGGACATGCGGCTAACGTCCCGCTCATCCTTAATTACGGGAAAGGGATGCGGCCTTAGCGTGCTCCTATGACGCCCGTTTATCTAACTTCACACAGACCCTCTATCTATATTCAGCGCCGGCCAGGCTAAATCCTAGCAATCGCCCCCACCCTTCCTAGTGTGAGCACAGTTGCATGACCGTCCCAGAATATTGTAGCCCTTCACTAGTTCTTCCTATCTAGTTGTTAGGCTCCCAGCTCTTACTTTAAATAGTCCCCCAGAATCCTGACCGAACCTCTAATCCGCCTCACCCAGCTGAAACCTATTTCCTCATGACCTCCTCTGCCGCCAAAGAGAAGGCTAGACTCACTGCCTGGGCAGGAAGCATAAAACCCCCTACATTACACTATCCCCCCCAGCAAACAAGTCTCAGCCTTGAGTCACTCCTGATCCACAGCATACCCGCCTTCAGTCCCGTACTGGCCGAACCGTGCACGCAGAGTGTGCTGCTACCTCATCCACTTGTGGTGGGGTGCTGTCGCTTCCCGGCTGTGTACGTTGGAGGTCACCTGACCCCTCCCCTGAGCTGGTTTCAGCTGGCAACACCAGCTTTGCATCCCGGTTGACTCCCATTGTTCTCTGCTCCACCAGATCCCCATCGCCGGTGATGGAGGTCAGCTGCCCCCCCTCGTTGGCCCGGTCTCTGTCCCAAAGTCACAGAGATCGTCCCCCGGTCTTTCTCTGGCACCCTCATGCCGAATGACCTTCCCACTAGCGGTGCTCCCCTAATCCTCAGCCCCGGGACCCCACCTGTGAGCATAGAGGGAATGTTAGGCTTCAGGCAGTTAAAGTGGACCACAGTCTCAGGCCCCCCCTCGGCCCGTCTGAGGTTTGCTAGAGAGCATTTGGATGATCCAGAAGAGGATTGGGAGAATGCCATATGGGCAGATGAAACCAAAACAAAACTTTTTGGTAAAGACTCAACTCGTCGTGTTTGGAGGAGAAAGAATGCTGAGTTGCATCCAAAGAACACCATACCTACTGTGAAGCATGAGGGTGGAAACATCATGCTTTGGGCCTGTTTTTCTGCAAAGGGACCAGGACAACTGATCTGTGTAAAGGAAAGAATGAATGGGCCCATGTATCTGAGATTTTGAGTGAAAACCTCCTTCCATCAGCAAGGGCATTGAAGATGAAACATGGCTGGGTCTTTCAGCATGACAATGATCCCAAACACACCGCCCGGCAATGAAGGAGTGGCTTTGTAAGAAGCATTTCAAGGTCCTGGAGTGGCCTAGCCAGTCACCAGATCTCAACCCCATAGAAAATCTTTGGAGGGAGTTGAAAGTCTGTGTTGCCCAGCGACAGCCCCCAAACATCACTGCTCTAGAGGAGATCTGCATGGAAGAATAGGCCAAAATACCAGCAACAGTGTGTGAAAACCTTGTCAAAACTTACAGAAAACGTTTGACCTCTGTCATTGCCAACAAAGGGTATATAGCAAAGTATTGAGAGGAACTTTTGTTATTGACCAAATACTTATTTTCCACCATAATTTTCAAATAAATTCATAAAAAATCCTACAATGTTTTTTTTCCCATTTTGTCTCTCATAGTTTAAGACTACCTATGATGAAAATTACAGGCCTTAAGTGGGAGAATTTGCACAATTGGTGGCTGACTAAATACTTTTTGCCCCACTGTAAATGGTTTGTCCAATATGGATTAAAATTACCTTAAAGTGTATAATAATTTATTTTGTTTTGTTTGGGGGCTCCCATACAAATGTATTTTACCATTAAATGTAATCATGACATGTTCCAAATTATTATGCAAATTGGAATCAAGTGTCATAAACATTAAATATTTAGTTTTTCAATCAAACTCATGGATGGTATTGTGTCTCCGGGCTCTTTGGTTCACTGAAATTAATCTCAGACACCTGTGATAATTAGTTTGCCAGTTGTGCCCAATTAAACGAAAACTACTTAAAAAGGAGGTTCCACATTATTAAGCAGGCCACAGGTTTCAAGCAATATGGGAAAGAAAAAGGATCTGTCTGCTGCTGAAAAGCATCAAATAGTGCAATGTCTTGGACAAGATGTGAAAAAATTAGATATTTCACAAAGCACATACAAGTTTGTGCAGATAAAGACAGAATGAGTAAGGTTACTGCCAGACAAACTTATCAGTTTAAGAGAGCAGCTGCTAAAATGCCATTACAAAACAGCAAACAGGTTTTGAAGCTCCTGGTGCCTCTGGAGTCCCGCAAACCTCAAGGTTTGTGCATAATCCTACTATTCGGTCACCCTTAACCAATGCTCACAAGCAGAAATGGTTGCAGTGGCACTACATAGGGTAATATCATATAGAAACATAGCAAGCACTTCTAGACATTTAATACCATTTAGTAAGTTAAACATGTTAATTCAACAGAGGTTCCGCATTGCTTATACAGAATCTCAATGCAAAAAGCAGGATTTTCCTTTCCTCAATATTGCTACATTTTTATAGCATTTTCCTCAAAAACATTTCTACACATCCTAGAATAGCTATTAAATTAAGCATGCTAGGAATATGAAAAGCACATTTTCTGAATAAGAGAGGAAATAATTTCAATCCACAGCTTTAATTTTTTTCTAAAGTTTCATATTAAAATTTTGCTTTTTTGAAAAATTCAATAGCGCCTACAAATATTTTATGGTGATGATGAAAATCATATATTCTGAATTGGGTAAGAAGAGACTACAATCCACGGCTTTCCATTTTTCAAAATATTGAAAAACATTTTTGTCTAAAAAGGTTGATGCTCAATAGCATTACCACAATGTTGGTGATGATGATTCAGATGATTAAGTAACTTCCCCTTAAGACTCTTGCACACAGAGTCCGGAATTTTCGTATGCGATTTTTCGTATTCTCAGCCTAAAAAAAACCTAGTAAAAAGTAACATTTCTGATCTCCACAATGACATTTTTCCTATCCACAATGTCATACTTACTAGTACAAATTACGTCACATTTCCCAAACATTTGTATGTTGGCATTCAATTTGAGATAACCATAACGTCATTCTTCCTATCCAGAATGAAAATTACAGATATCTGCAATATAATTATTACTATGAAGAACTCCCATTTCAGATATCTACAATACAATTGTTACTAGTTAAAATTTTAATTTCAGATATTTAAAATGAAAAAAAAACATTCCAAACATCCAGAGTGGGATGCCGTTCCATAGACTGAGATATGGACTCATTGGTTAATTCATTGTTGATTATTTGCCGTTATCCGGGAAAGATGTACATTCTCTGTGAGTAGTGATCTTGAGTATTGTTGTAGCTTGAGTTTTATGTGTATGCTCTTTATAATTTAGCTCCCGCATCTATACAGTAGTCAGATATATTCGTTGTCTCCTGTTACAGTATGTCAGGGGAGTTTTATGCGTACATTCTATATTTGCTCATATATCTGTATGCATAGTATCAGCTGATTATATACTTGTTGTGCAAACTCGCTACCATCTGCCATTACTCTACCGGTGAATGCATCCTGGACAATTTATCATTAAACCTACAAACCCATACACTTCTTGGCTGGTTTCCCTCCTTTCACACACACCCACATCGTGACAAACCATAGTGTAATTTTGACTATCCAAAACACATTCTGGCTAGTAAAGATTTAATTACGGATATCAACAATTAGTATTATTACTAGAAAATAATGTAGTTGTACATATCTGTAATTACATTTTTACTAGTCAGAATGTAGGAGTTCTTCCGAGTCATAATTCGATTGCAGATACAGTGCCTTGCGAAAGTATTCGGCCCCCTTGAACTTTTCGACCCTTTGGCACATTTCAGGCTTCAAACAAAGATATGAAACTGTAATTTTTTGTGAAGAATCAACAACAAGTGGGACACAATCATGAAGTGGAATGAAATTTATTGGATATTTCAAACTTTTTTAACAAATAAAAAACTGAAAAATTGGGCGTGCAAAATTATTCAGTTTTCAGTTCTTTCCACAGATTCTCGATTGAATTCAGGTCTGGACTTTGACTTGGCCATTCTAACACCTGGATATCTTTATTTGTGAACCATTCCATTGCAGATTTTGCTTTATGTTTTGGATCATTGTCTTGTTGGAAGACAAATCTCCGTCCCAGTCTCAGGTCTTTTGCAGACTCCATCAGGTTCATTCTTCCAGAATGGTCCTGTATTTGCCATCATCCATCTTCCCATCAATTTTAGCCATCTTCCCTGTCCCTGCTGAAGAAAAGCAGGCCCAAACCATGATGCTGCTACCACCATGTTTGACAGTGGGGATGGTGTGTTCAGGGTGATGAGTTGTGTTGCTTTTACGCCAAACATAACGTTTTGCATTGTTGCCAAAAAGTTTGATTTTGGTTTCATCTGACCAGAGCACCTTCTTCCACATGTTTGGTGTATCTCCCAGGTGGATTGTGGCAAACTTTAAACAACACTTTTTATAGATATCTTTCAGAAATGGCTTTCTTCTTCTGTTGTCCTATGGACAGACTCGCCCACCTCAGCTGTAGATATCTACAGTTCATCCAGCGTGATCATGGGCCTCTTGGCTGCATCTCTGATCAGTCTTCTCCTTGAACGAGCTGAAAGTTTAGAGGGATGGCCGGGTCTTGGTAGATTTGCAGTGGTCTGATACTCCTTCCATTTCAATATTATTGCTTGCACAGTGCTCCTTGGGATGTTTAAAGCTTGGGAAATCTTTCTGTATCCAAATCCGACTTTAAACTTCTCCACAACAGTATCTCGGACCTGCCTGGTGTGTTCCTTGTTCTTCATGATGCTCTCTGTGCTTTCAACGGACCTCTGAGTCTATCACAGAGCAGGTGCATTCATACGGAGACTTGATTACACACAGGTGGATTTTATTTATCATCATTAGTCATTTAGGTCAACATTGGATCATTCAGAGATCCTCACTGAACTTCTGGAGAGCGTTTGCTGCACTGAAAGTAAAGGGGCTGAATAATAAAAAAAGTTTTTTATTTGTTAAAAAAGTTTGAAATATCCAATAAATTTTGTTCCGCTTCATGATTGTGTCCCACTTGTTGTTGCTTCTTCACAAAAAATTACAGTTTTATATCTTTATGTTTGAAGACTGAAATGTGTCAAAAGGTCAAAATGTTCAAGGGGGCCAAATACTTTCGCAAGGTACTGTATCTGTCCAGATATCTGATACGTGTATCTGTATTCTGGATAGGAAGAATTTTTTTATTTATTTTATTTAACCTTTATTTAACCAGGTGGGCACGGTGAGAACAATTTCTCATTTAAAACGGCGACCTGGCCAAGATAAGGCAAAAAGGTGCAAGTACAGACAGAGTTACACATAAATACAAATACACAAGTATTACACAAAGGGTACAATAAAGACGAAAGATAAAAAAATACAGTTGAAATACAATCGAAATTGAAAGAGGCAGATGTAAGTACATGTACAATTAGTGCAAAGAAATCTTACATTTAGAGGTAGATCGAATTAGTGTACATAGCAGGCAAATACAATGTAATAATTTGACATTAGTATGAATATTTACTGTGCAAATGGAAGCAGTGCAAATAACCGTTGAGAAATAATATATTTAAAATAAATACTGTTCAAGTCAGTATATACACAGGTGCTTATTTGGCAGAGTGCCACGGTAATGGATCAGATAGGGAAAGGTAGTGAACATGTGGGGGGGGGGGTCAGCAGGTGCAATGGTCAGACAGAAGCTCTGATAATTGAGATTTAAAGGAAGTTAGGGGGACAGTGGTCATGAGTTTCAGAGTCTTCTGTAGCTCGTTCCAGTCGTTAGCTGCGGCAAACTGGAATGCATTTTGACCAAAAGCGGTGTGGGCTTTAGGATTGATCAGGGAGATGTACCTGGATGAGCGCAGGTTACGGGAGGGTGAGGCAATGGTGAGGAGTGAGTTCAGGTAAGGAGGGGTTTTCCTTAGGATTGTTTTGTAAATAAGGTGATACCAGTGGGTCAGGCGCCGAGTGTGTAATAATGACATTGTGGATATCTGAAATTGAAAGCCCCATACACACAATTGAAAAATGTGATGTCATTTGTACTATAAAAATGACGTTTTGGATTTCTGAAATGACATTTGTAGATAGGAAGAATGTAATTTCAGATATCTGAATTGTTCTTTTTGACTAGGAAGAGTTGAATTAATATATTCATTCTAGCTATTAAATGTTAAAATGGCCACTTAAAATTGTAAAGGATTTTTAGATATCTAGAATTTTTTTGCCCGGTACAATCAAAGTTTGTAAATATCTTGAAATACACTTTTTACTACTTATATATGTGGTTGTGGATATCTTTAATTGCCATTCTAATTAGTGAGAATACAAATTTAACCAATAGAAAGGCTATTGTGGATATCTAAAATGTAATTACAGATGGGAATGTGGTTTGATTAAATGTTAAAACTGCTTGCCATAGTTTAGGAGTCCTCTTAGTGTTAAGATAAGATGTTTTGTGAATACGGCTCTGAACTTACAAATATCCTTGCTGGAGTTGTAGTTACTAAAACATCCACAAGATGGCGGGCTTTACCTCCACAATGAGTTTTACGACTGATGCACCGTCAGCAAGCTGATAGGCTATATACAGGGTTTACTGAGAGAAACCACACAACCTGTGTGATGACATCTGCTGCCCATCAACATGTGAAGGGTAACTGATGTCCACATGGCAGCTTTGACAGCGTGAGCCACTGTAGAAGAGCAGAAAAAGCCCTGTCAGCTTTTTGGGATAGGCCTGCATACATATTAATTACATATACAGTACAGTATTGACTTAACCTGGTAGTTATACCTCAGTGTTTCATCTGTAGAGAACCTTGAAGGATGACCATTTAATCAAATAATCCCAAAGGATATACTGAATTTAGGGCTGGGCGGTATGGCCAAAAAATGATATCACGATATAAAATAGATATTTTTTCGATAAGATATGCCTAACGATATATTGAAAGGCCCTGCTGTGACTTGATTAAATCAAAGTGTAAAGTCTGCTGTATAAATAAATAAAAACAATACATACAAAAAAAATATTGATTGACCTTGTTACCAGCTGTTATCGCAATATGTCGATATGGGATATTCTTCTCAATATTATTTTCAAAAACTCAATAACGATAAATATTGAATTATCGCCCAGCCCTAACTGAACTATGATATAGTAGAGGCTATCATCAACAGGTTACTGCGAACTGGTTCCTCCTAACCTGGCGACAGGTAGGTGCCTGCCTCTGGGAAACTGTTGGCATGTTCAGTTTAAAGGAGGAGTAGCAGGAGGGGAGAGGGGGAATAAACCGAGAGGTAGGTAAGGGATGAGGGGGGGGGAACGCAGAGAGAGAGAGAGACCCTCATTAATGTTTTATTTATTTCTGACAGCAGAGCATTGAGAGACAGCTACTCCCCTAGCAGCAGCTTGAGCAGATTGCATCCTGGGAGACCTGCTGGAATATTCCACATCTCAGGGACATGTGGGGAAAGTATCAATGGGATAAGCTGTCAAATAACGGAAGCTAAGTGCATTATTGTAAGTTAAGCACATATTTTGGGGAAAGGGCTAATAATTCGGTAGGCGGCTGGTGAGGAGTCTAGCTGATGCTCCAACTGCCCTTGTGGAGGCAAATTAACATCCAGATTCTTAACTCTTGTCTTCATTGTGTCTAAGTCGTTTAGCAGACACTCTTATCCAGAGGGACTTACATTATAGTATGCATTTTTAACAGAACTACATGGGCTATTCCCCGACCCTGAGTTCTATCAATCCCTGTTTATTGGAGCTGAGCGACATGGCTGTTATTTCACACTCACAATTGACGGCTTAATACTCTTTCAGAAATGTGTTTTTTGTGGACTGGGTAAAAAAAGTGGGATTTTTAAATGTGTTTTTTGAGGAAGGTTTCTGTGCTGTCACAGTTGTCCCGAGTATGTCCATCTCTTTATTAATAATGGAGTTGGACGCAGCATGTTATAGTAGGATTGCTCTCTCCCTCTAGTACTTTCTATCTACTCCTCTACTAACACTGTTGGCATAGCCTTGATCAACAGCAAAGATTTTAGAGATTTGACTTTCGTATTATATTTCATATTCCAATTATAGTTCTGTGTTCTAGATTTAACATTTATGTCACAATAAAAAATATTTTGTGTGTATCTGTGTATATGATATATTTGGTGAATATCATATCATACACACACATTCACATACATATCATACACAGAGATACATATTCACAAATTACATCAAACACACAGTACTATATATATTGTGCAGTCTTTGGTATCAGGTTTGTGGGTTACTGTCTTTTGATTGTCTGTGTGTTTATGTAATTTGCCAGACCACAGAGATTTCTACATTCCACCTTGTACTACGGCGTAGTATTTATTTTGGCATTACTGTTGCCAGCATTCGTATGTTTTACAATCACTTTGGCAAAAATCATTTTTCATAACTCTAGTGTCACACAGCATGAAAATAACAGTATATATGGGGTAGCAATTAATGAATAGAAAACCGGTGTGACTGATAATGATGGTATTGACATACAGCTGTTTGCGCATAGAGATGGATAGAGGGAGTCCTGGATGAGAAGATGGGAGATAATGTTAGAAATGTCCAGAGGGAGGCGGCTGAGGACCTGGAATAGTTCACTCAGGCAGAGGAAAATCTGACACTTAGACACAAACTCACAACCGATGATCAAAATGCACATTTTGAAAACTCTAACATTTTTCCCAATTGCTTGGAAACAATACAAATGATAAACCTATGATAATTTGTTCATTGAACTAAAACAACTTGACAAAATGACAACTTCACTTTAAAGTATTACCATTTGAAATTACAGTTAACACATTACATCTGAGATGACTGTCTATTCATTTCTTACAATTATCTAACTATCAATTTATCCAACTGCTCAAAATGACAAGTAAATGATGCATTACTATGAAGGCATAGTTGTTTGGAAACTGACTACACTATTCTATGTTTAGATCATGAAAGATTCAGATTAACGAGATCCATTGACACCAATTACCAGTTACCAATTACCAACTGGAACCAATTGGACTATCGTACATTATCTATGGATGTACTATTTCATCATCATTCTTTATCAGACACTGTGTCTGTTGTCCCATGTACCACTTTTTTCCAGACCATGTTTTAAGATTTGAAATTACTGTATGTATTCATGCCCTTTTCGAATAATGTCAACTCGTTACTGACAATTGTCGTGGGCCTCATTTGAGAGGTGTGGGGAATCATCCCATACACCAAGACAGTGGAAGCAACAGAAAAGATTGTCCAATGAAATCCGTGCAATAGTTGTAGACTACATGGTAAATCATGTAATGACAATGACTGAGACAACTACAATGATTCAACCAAACCTCAGAATATCAACCGTGACCTCAATCATCAGAAATTTCCACAATGAGAACCGGTAAGTCTACAGCATGCACGAAACATTCGGCTACTCTCAATTGTCAAGTGACTATAAAGTGCATAACAATGTGTACCACAGAATAGGTAGCAGGGGAGCTGACGGGGGGACAACCGGGAATGTTGTCCCGGGCCCAGGCCTGAGGGGGCCCCAAATTTCGTTTTTGCACAGTCATTTTTTTTAGCGGGGGGCCCTAAATGTGGAGTTTGTCCTGGGCCCACAGATTCCTGTCGGCAGCCCTGATAGGTAGTGTGACTAAATGTGTTCTTACTCTCATTTTCACTGCAGAATAGAGACTACTAGGCCAAATAGGGGAGACAGTGGCAGAATTCTGACTGAACCAGAGCAGGCTGTGGTCAATTTGGTTTCAAGGTTTCTTTAAAGATACAGTATTAATGCCAAATCAAAGTCAAAGTTGTTTATTTATCCTATGCATCGAATAACATACATCATCCTATGCAGAGAAATTCTTATGACATGGCACGGCGCATCTATGCAGTGGGCTTAAAAGAGAAAAAAGAATTACAACAATATAAAGAATTTTTAAAATAATAATGACAGTAGTAATAATAATAATAAAACACTGTGTACTGAGCAGTGATCTGGAAAATGTACAACAGTAGAAGTAGTAAATATTATAGATTTGGCATGCAATGTTTGGAACATTAAACAACCTATGTACAAGTGATACCATTTTGAGTTTTGTGTCTAGAGGATTGCAAAAAACTGTATGAGCCAATGCTGTCTTTATTGCGCAAACTACCTTTTAAATCAGCAGTTCACTACTCCTGCATTTGACTCCTGTATTCCTCTATCCACTCCATGTTACAGTATGATATATATGTGAATGTGTGTGTAGCTGTATGTGGGATATTATGGTTGAGTGTGTGCAAGAGAGAGTGAAAGAGCACATGTGAAATTATGCCTCAACACTCATAGATGGGTCTGTCATTGTGCACAGCTTATTTCACAGCCCGTACCAACCCCTCACGTCTCTCTATGCACAGCTTATATCACAGCCCGTACCAACCCCTCACGTCTCTCTCTGCACAGCTTATATCACAGCCCGTACCAACCCCTCACTTCTCTCTCTGCACAGCCACAGGCGAGAGCAGTGTTGCAGTCATAGAAATAGAATGAATAGAAATACCATTTAATGTTTGGCGTGGTTATTCGCAAAGTACACAACAAAAAGGCGATTGTTGTTAGTTGTCACGTTGACACCATACGTCAGTGTCACACTCACTACTTTGAGAGTTTCAGTTAGAGAGAATTGTAATATTAGCATTTATTAAATACATTTTGATGACTTACCGATAGAATTATGAAGCAATTAAATCCAGCACTTTCCAACAAGGCAGGCATCGGAGATATGTTAGGGCAGCTGACTACTCCGTTCCTGCTGCAAAACTGACTAGTGAGTCCGCGACTTGCCAAAACTCTGACCATTCAAATCATTTGAAGTGAAAAAGCCGTTCTATATTTAATATAAATCTAAAAATACTAATTATTATATTTATAAGTAATAAATAATTTAATACTTCCCTGGTAAAGTCTACTCTAAGGTGCTGGAAAGGAGGGTTCGGCCGATAGTCAAACCTCAGGTTGAAGAGGAACAATGTGGATTCCGTCCTGGTCGTAGAACAACGGATCAGATCTTTACTCTCGCAAGGGATCCTAGAGGGGGCCTGGGAGTATGCCCATCCTGTCTACATGTTTTTTGTGGATCTGGAGAAGGCGTATGACCGGCTCCCCCGGAAGATACTGTGGGAGGTGCTGCGGGAGTATGGGGTGAGGGTGTCCCTTTTTTAGGGCCATCCAATCTCTGTATGACCAAATCGAGAGCTGTGTCCGGGTTCTCGGCAGTAAGTCGGACTTGTTTCAGGTGAGGGTTGGTCTCCGCCAGGGCTGGGCTTTGTCATCAATCCTGTTTGTAGTATTTATGGACAGGATATCGAGGCGTAGTCGGGGTGGGTTGCAGTTTGGTGGGCTGAGGATCTCATCGCTGCTTTTTGCAGATGATGTGGTCCTAATGGCATCATCAGCCTGTGACCTTCAGCACTCACTGGATTGGTTTCGCAGCAAAGTATGAAGCGGCTGGGATGAGGATCAGCACCTCTAAATCTGAGGCCATGGTTCTCAGCAGGAAACCGTTGGAGAACAAGGAACACACCAGGCAGGTCCAAGATAATGTTGTGGAGAACTTTAAAGCCGGATTTGGATACAGAAAGATTTCCCAAGCTTTAAACATCCCAAGGAGCACTGTGCAAGCAATAATATTGAAATGGAAGGAGTATCAGACCACTGCAAATCTACCAAGACCTGGCCATCCCTCTAAACTTTCAGCTCATACAAGGAGAAGACTGATCAGAGATGCAGCCAAGAGGCCCATGATGACTCTGGATGAACTGCAGAGATCTACAGCTGAGGTGAGCGAGTCTGTCCATAGGACAACAATCAGTCGTGTACTACACAAATCTGGCCTTAATGGAAGAGTGGCAAGAAGAAAGCCATTTCTGAAAGATATCCATAAGAAGTGTCGTTTAAAGTTTGCCACAAGCCACCTGGGAGACAAACCAAACAAGTGGAAGAAGGTGCTCTGGTCAGATGAAACCAAAATCGAACTTTTTGGCAACAATGCAAAACGCTATGTTTGGCGTAAAAGCAACAGAGCTCATCACCCTGAACACACCATCCCCACTGTCAAACATGGTGGTGGCAGCATCATGGTTTGGGCCTGCTTTTCTTCAGCAGGGACAGGGAAGATGGCTAAAATTGATGGGAAGATAGATGGAGCCAAATACAGGACCATTCTGGAAGAAAACCTGATGGAGTCTGCAAAAGACCTGAGACTGGGACGGAGATTTGTC
>JACXGM010026501.1:0-14848 GCA_016801145.1 Umbra pygmaea
AACCTCCTGGAGAGCTTATATACCCATAGGAATACACAATAATCATGTGGAAGTAGTAGCACCTGTGTATGTGAAATGGCAACATGCAGAAACTAGAGGGCGCACCTAGTGCACACAAACAAAAAGGTAATCTAGACTGTTTAGTACTCTGGAGACCCAGAGCGATGTCCATAGGTGGGGCCAGGCCCGGTTGCAACAGAGAGAGTACTATTCAACTGCCCCACTGATTTTTGTAGGCTAAGTTCTTATGTCATGTTACCCCTCCTGTAAACCCACAGATGTCAGCTATAACCCAGCATATTTTTTTCACTAGAAAGTATTAATAAATAGTGGTTAATTATGAATATCACTCAATATGGTATCTGGAGATTACAGTGAAAAGGGGAATTAAAGGGTGCAGGTTGAAAATTATTAAAGAGGATTGCAGAGCAAATTTAGTTCTTCTCCTCTGTAGTTTTTAATGTTTCTTTGGATTATTAGAAATGTCTTTATATGTTACTGTTTATTTGGTTTAGTGTGACAATTTTAGCGCGTGCTGGGGTTGTGCTTTCACTCAAACTCTTTGGAGGAGGATGGATCAAGGGGGAGTTGACTTGGCTATGGAAATCAGATGGTTCATTAGGAGTTGGACTGGAGGCTTGACGAACTGTCAGGCTTCAAATGTTTAACCATGCAATAGAACTGCAACTATGGCCTCCAGAGAAAATAAATTAACTGTACAACTGGGTTACTGGCTATTACAAATTCCCAGGATTGTGACTTTCAAAAGAACATTCTAGAAATGTTTTTCATCACTTGACAATTTTGCCGCTTTAGGATTGGATTAGTTTTTCTTCCGCTGTCCTATTCTTTTACCCTTCATATGGCTGGGCATGGCTGGCACAAGAAAATTAAATGTTCCAGGCTGCTTTTTCATGCCAACATGCATCACTTCCAACAGGCACATAGCCGGAGGCAAAGACTCAGGCTATAAGAATCTGTGCCAATTAAGCGTGTGTGAGCTTTTCAGAAAAAAGCCTGTAAGATAAGAATATCTTCAACAGAACTCCAGCATATCAATAAAATGTTTGGGGCCACAATTATATTCTAAGGTAAAATAATGTATTTAATCTGTAAACCTTGGCATATGAAGCAATGAGGAACATGTTAAAAATTATTGTTAAATAAAACTACGCTGACCACTGCTGTTGCCTATTCATCTGCTGTATACAGCTATGTCAACAAGCCAAGAGAGGGCAGACACTTTCCCTTGATAACTGGTATTTCACTGAAGTTATCCGTGTGATTGGACAGAATATTCACCCCTTAAGAGCAGAGGCAGCTGAATAATTGACACAGTGAGTATTCTCAGAGCCCCTGCATGGTCTTTTAAGCCTTGTTTGGATTTACTTGTGTATAACAAGTGTGACGCTGTCCTGACTCTCCATGTAAAACACGTAGGACTTGCTAATAGCACAAGGCAAAACTTGCACAGAGGTTTCACCTGAGCCGTGTTTGATGTGACACACGCCGTCAGAGTTAATCACCTACTACCAACCATGCTGACTGTTCCCATCCACCAGCCCACAGACTGTCATGGGCCACAGGACTGGGGCCGACACACAACACAGCAAGAAAAGACTGTTTGTGTGTGGCTTTTCCTCTGCCTGATACCCAATGGGGTGTTTTCAGCTTGGTGAGGTGGATTTTGTAAAATAAAAAAAACATTTATACAACATGCCCATGTGTGAAGGATTTTGTTGGCTACCTTGAATGATTAAAACCATCCAAAGAAGTCAAAGTCCTATTGTTCTTTGTGCCCAGGCCAAACCTAATCTCTGAAACACAGAAGTACATGTTGTGCAATTTGGTAAGTTGCTTTCTTTAACTTCTGTGTCCATACGCTATACAAATTGCTATATATGGGCTGCCATGAACAGGGCAATAAGTAAATTTAAAACCTAAGCTAAACCCCTTCTGATACTTCTTATTGGTTGTATTCCAGTGTCATGTTTAAACACAACTGACAAGGGTTGGGTAGAGTACTGAAAATCTGTACTCAAGTTAAAATACTGTTACTCATCCCAAAATATACTTAGTAAAAGTACCATCTGAAAAATGCCTGAAGTAGGAGTAAAATAGTACTTGGACAAAAAAATATTGTTCGACTATGCATGTTTTTGAGAGTCAGCCTACAGTGATGCTGAATAGAAAACCAAAATTTAAATTTAAAAAAGAAATAATACTGTATTATTAAATAAGTTCTGAGCCATAGAAATGGAATATATATAGAAGTGCCATACCAATGCAAATAGCTTTAGCTGAATGGTCAGAGCGGCAGCCATTTTTACGTGTACCATTCCAGTGCAAACGGCCTACTTCCGCATCTAACCGATTTGCGGCAAGTCGCCGACTCACTATTTAGTTTTGCAGCAACAGAGTAGCTGCGCTAAACATTATCCATGGCCTGACAATAGGTGGCGGTGTATGCACCTTTCAGATGGTTGTGATCTGCCATTATGTCAAAGAAGAAGATCGACGTAGCCTGTCTTGTTGTGAAGGGGAATTTGCTAGTACTACGGTCGTGTCTAACGTTGCATGCCTAGACTCTGAGGCTGTTTATCAAAACCAAGAATGCAAAGAACAGACTTGTGTTTGTTAGCCCCCTAGCTATACATTTAACATGTAAATTCCAGCTATAGCTATCTGTGTTTTTTAATGAGCAAGATGTCTACTGTTAGTTGACTAAAAGCAGTAAAGTTAGCTGCACACGCCCTACTGTAGCTAACTTTCTGCATTACAACGTTAACGTGAGTTTGTTGTTGTGATGCGTCAGCAGAAAAGCTAGCTATCTGAGTATGTTAGTTATCTATGTTTGGAGTAACCCCAAACACATACGGTAACATTTTTGAACATGTATCCATATCCGTGGTGGCCCAGATCATTGTAAACGGACCAGGTTTAGAGCTGCCATGTAACTCCAAGAGCAGGGAGCTCATAGGAGTTTTAGTTACTGAAAAGTGTTCTCCAGGCAGATCTGACTTGGAAGCAGAAATTATTTGATTGGTTAATTCAAAACAGAGGGCGGACCTCACAAGTTAAATTTTGATTGATAATTACAATTTATATATAACACTCCAGTGTGGTTAAGGTTAGGGTTAAGATTAGGTGTAAGGTTAGATATGATTAAATACTGAGAAAACTATGCTCATGTGCACATTTCCAATATCATGGGGGGGTCCGCCCTCAGTTTTGAATCAACCAATCAAATGATTTCTGCCTCCAAGCCAGATCTGCCTGGAGAACACTTTTCAATAACTAAAACTCCTATGAGCTTGAGGGAGCTGCAGGAGAAGCAGATGCATGACGTTGCTTTTCCTCGCCCAAATCCTGTCATTTAACTAACATTAGTGTTAACGGTGAATTAAAAAACAAAAAACTGCAAATTAAAAATGTTCTATGTTGGTGTCTGACATTTACTTAGCTATGTCTGTGCGCGCACTCCTTCTATGCAGACTAAAAGGGGAGGGAATTGGGTAATTATTGGGTAATCACCAACCTAAAATCAAATTAGAATAATTTCGAGAAATTACTGAAGACAAAGAGTAACGATAGAGTATGTTATTTAAAAAAAAGAAATACTTGAGTAAGAGTAAAGAGTACAGCCCCCAGAAAGTAACTACAAGAGTTCTCGTTCCTCTGAAACTACTCTTTTACTTATTTGCATTCTTTTGTAAATTCATTCTATTGTCTAGCATCCAAAGCAAGGCATTATCCTAGCTATATGACCAACCCATAATAGTTGTTGTATCATCTTCAGATTCCCAGTCTGTCTGTGAAACCACAGATCATTGCATTAGTGCTGTTTGCATTACAACAGCATTTGACTGTATTCCATCAGCCTGATATTAATTGATATGCTGTATTCCTCCACTAACTACACTACTGTACCGTATTCCAAAATGCATCAGTGAGGGATTAAGATTTGAGTACACACCATGCCCACGGAAAAATACGTTTGTACAAGCTGTATAACCATCTGGTATTCTAGATGGTCAAAGGAGACTAAAGACACACAGCTTAAATCACTTTCTTTTCAGTCAACAATGCAATAGTCCTGCCGGTCATACACATCTAACTGCGTTAGAACTAGTGAAATAATGACCAAGGAAATAATCACTTTTACAACCAATTGCAGTATATTATGTTGTGCAGTTATTATCCCAAGATGGACTGCAATGTTGGGGACAGGTCTGGTAAATGAAACACTTGAAAACAGTTTGTCACTCTCAGGCTGCCATACTCCAGGGGAATGTTAACCTTTGCCTGTAGATGTGATTTTGTTCATGCATGGGACACTGAGTAGTCTCCCCCACAGGGGAACTGGCTCCATATGGATAATATCCATTACCAAGCCACATGCAAGGCCATTTATGTTAACGTTAATGCAATCAATGTTTTATCTTCATAATATATTTAAACCATTTCTTTATTACTCCTTGACCTTGGAGTCAAATTCACATGGGGGAATTGGAGCAATTGCAAATGGAACCAAATTAAAAGTGGTTTTACGAGTCTCTCACAGCAGATCTGGGTACTTTGGTTGGGCAGATTGTGTCAAATTGTTACTTTTATTTTTTGATAAAGCACATTTTTGTGGAAAATAGTGGTACTAAGACAACACTGGCCTACATTTTATGCATCTTATGGAAAGAGCAAATCAAAAAATAACCATGTTTCAGTTGGAAATGTTAAGGGTGTTTTTCCTAACATTTGAAACATTACCACTACCTATTCTTGACTTATTCTATTTGTGGAGTGCAAAATATGATGAAAATGGGAAAAGCAAAACAATCCTTTCTAATAACTATTTCACTCTGGTGACAAATGTCTATCTGTCCCTGAAGCATTGGGTTTTGTTATTGCATTATATGTGAGCAGCAGTGTGTCTGCAATCCATCCTAAGTGCACAGCTGTTGACTTTTTAAATGGTTGATCTTAAATCTGATAGCCATTTGGCGAGAGCAACATATAGGGACTGCCAGGGGCGAGGGCAGGCAGCAGGGACAGGACAATCCCAAGAGGAAGAGGGGCCTGGAGGGAAGGGTTGGTGCGCTGAAGAGAGACGGGGCAAGGTTGACCAGGCAGTTTGGATGCCAGTCTCCTAATGCAATGTATCAAAAAAGAAAGGATTACACGCAGACACTATAACATTTTCTCTTGGCCTACCAAATATGTTTTGCTGCATTATCACTGTGGTGACAAGGCCAAAGACTTGTTTGTTTACATAACCAAATAGGTGAATAAATAAACAGGGCAACAGTCAACAAGTCATACACACAAAGTAACACGACGCCAATTATTTAAATTTGGGGCGACAGGAGATTGCCGTTTCTAGATGCATTGTTTTCTGAGATAATGTGTTTGACAGTTGAATGACTAGATTATTTTGTTAATGCCAGATTTAAATGTCAAGACGCGTCATTCACCTAAGAGTCATTCACCTAAGAGTTTGTGTAGATTCATGTACCTCATAATAAGACCTCCGTTGAGAGTGTACTGATGGGTTGCATCACAGTCTGGTTTGGCAACTCAAAGTTGTCTGATTGGATGGCTTTGCAAAGGGTGACATTCAGGCGAATGTGTCATCTGGACCTCACCTCTACTCACACCTTCAACACCAGGTGTCGCAAAGGCAAGGTTGATCATTACTGCTCTGGCTCATCCCCATGGACAACAACAACCTCCACTAATCTCCCTTCCCACCCACCCATGGACAACAACATAATCCCCTTTCTGTCCTTCAAAATCACTGTGGACAATTCCATTGCACCTTTACAGAACCGGCATCAAGTTGGCCCCCCAAACAACGTATCGTTTGTGGCGGTTTTCACCGTTAAAAGTTTTGTTTGGGCTGCTACTTTGGTTAAAATATTACACACTTCATTATAGGTAATGACGCCACCAGCCCCCCAACCTGCTCGAAATTGACTCAAAATAGGTGAAATCATTTGTGCTCCGTTTGTGCTGGTTTTACTGGTCAACACACCTATTCCGCCGTGGTGGGGGAGCAGAGATGGTTTTAAGTCTGGAGGAAAACATTTTGTAGCTCTCCACCTCTGGTCCACCTTTCTCCCAGATGTCCATAGCTGTGACAAGAGCCTGGCTGGTGAGTAATTTAATTAATGTCCCCACATTCTATCTCCCGGTCTGAGGACCCCAGCTCGGACAGTGTACATAAGTGTGTAGTTGCTAAACCAACGGGTCACATTTCGCTGCTGGGGTCTGTCAAACTTTTGTGGAAGAGATCGGTAGGGCACACTCACCGAATCAGGCGTGAGGGGGTAGCTGGGTGCCATGGCTGGGCGAGTATCGGTCGTTTGCTCTGCTGTCATCTGAGGGCAAGAGGCTCTAAAAGCGCTGAAGAGCATTTGCTAACTTCTGGGACATTTTAAGAAAGGCCATTGTTGGTTTTACAGCAGTTTCTGTCAACTTGCTCCTTCCTATATTCAAGGTTGACTGTTGCTGTCACGCTGTAGCTGAATATAGTGAGGCGGAAGCAGGTGCAGAGTTGAGTATTTTAACACGAACAAAACAACAAACATAAATTCAGCTATATGGCAGTATGACGAGCACTGAATGCACAATAGTTGACACCTTGGCATGGCTCAGGGTGTCATTATATAAGGAACTTAATGATACAATACTTTCCATAGTGTGGCGCTGAAGCCCCAGGGACCCATTAAATTTAGGCATGAGGTTACTAACGGTTAAGGTTAGACATGACGTTACTAAGCTTAAGTTTAGAATTAAGATTAGGGTTAACATTAAAACAGACAATCGCCTGTCTACAGAAACACATGTGCAACACATGTGCATCACGCTGGAACAGAGAACAAAACACACAAAATGTCCATCTGGATTTGAACTTACTAACACTGCGATGAGAGTCAGCAATTTATACACCATCGTCCAACATCCCTGACCCCCGCCCTAACAGAATTAATGCAATTTACACTGTGCTTTATATGTTCATATCTCACATAATTTAGATTTAAAATTTATTTCCACCCAAACACAATTGCCCTGGAGTTGCTTGCATCATGGACCGGTAAAAATGCATGTCATTCACTCACCTGAGAGTCATATAGAACTAGGTATTTTTTTCCACCCGTTATTGTTTTTTGTATAATTGTCCAGTATTCCACAGTTGTTCAATGTGTGCAACAACTGAATAGGCAATATGAGTCATAATCACATTTGGACAGTTGGATTTCTTCTGCATAGAGAGTCAATGGTCATTTACACGTTGACAAAGGCTACTGCAGAAACTAGTTTTTTTACCTCTGCTGATGCACAGTGTCGTTAGGAGCAGTATCAGAAGATTCTCTTTGAGTGCAGGTGTATATATTTTTTCTCTTAAATAAAGAATCATGACATGGAAGTACCACTGCTTGCACCTGCATACATGAAGTGTGCCCGTATTTAGAACTTTCCATTCCCAGAGAAGACTGTGGATTGTGGCTTTGGATGTATTTCAATGTCTCCAGAATAACAACTTAAGGAAATGCAAAGTGCAACACAAAACTGCACAGATCTTGGCTTGATTGCATTAGCTTACAGTGTCAGTGCAGTAAGCTAGTAGGCTGTCTGATGATGACAGTGTCGAGTTTGTATCAACCTTAAAAGAGAACACATAAACAAATGACTCACTAAAGCAGACTAGAAATTGTGTGCCATGATATTTAAATTAAAACATAACGTACGTAAGTGTTCAGACTTTGTCATTAATGATGTAAATGATTAAGTTAATAGGAACAACTTGTTTTATGTAGCATACTAAAATGACAAAGTTAAGAGGAGTCGTGGGAGGGTAGGTTAGTATTAGGTGATAACTGCATGCCTCACAACCATTTACTTATGCTAAAAATACATATTAAAAAATGTATCTTCACAAAAAAAAATTGGCAACCATTTTATAAGCGCATTAACACACTCCAGGTTGTGCGTGTACAGGGAATAACCGCACACCTCAAGGCTTTTCAAGGCTTCTCACACCGTTGAGGTTTGTGGTAGTTCCCTATCAACGGACAGTCTGTCTTGTGTTAATGCTTACATAGCGCCCATGTTGTTTTTTAGTAATTCATCTCTGAACCATTGTAGTACACAAACCGTGTTCATGGATGCAAATCAAGTTTGAATGAACTTTGGTCATTGACGCCTGAGATATCTAATACGGACAGGGATAGATTCACAGCCCCGCTCCCTGATTTCATTTTGATAAATAATAAAAAGAGAAACATAACTCTTTTGATACCATCAGAAATGTATTGACTAGTTGGTTCCATATAGAATAACAGTAATCTGATGCACAACGCCAACCATGCGATGCATAATTGAACAGAAGCAACATATCTGTATCATGTCAACACTCATGTGTGAACAGATGTGAGGAGAAGTGCTTAATATCTTTGTTTAAACCCGGGCTATACCATTTTAAGTGGCGCCACATCTCCTCAAGGGCGGGTGAGACGACGTGGGTTGGGAAAAAAGCAACAACATTGATTTTAAATAATGTTCTCTCTGACTCATCCGTGGAAGTGCATTTATCAAAGCCTCCGTGACTTGGCTGATGTTAACTCTGCAATTTGACTCCTGGGTCAATAGTAGCACTTGAATATAGATTGCATTGTTACCTGAATTACATTTTTGAAGTCTGTTTCCTGTTCAGGAACAAAAGGCATGATGATAATTAGTGAGAGATGTAAAATGGTGTGCATATGCCAGGTAACTTTAAACAACTGTGGCCCAGTCTTCACACAGATTGAATACAGTGATTCCCACTATTGACCAGCATTTATGTCTGGGGGGTCGGAGAGGGAGGGAGCGGATACAAGATGACAAATGGACCCCTGGACCACTGGAAAGTAGGACACCCATAATGCAGCAAGAGTTTGGGTCTGAGAGAATGAGGGCAGCAAATGTTATTTTTCACTGACTTTCCACTCTCCCATCTAACACCATGGGAATTGTAAATACTACTGGGATCAGCTGATGGAATGTTGAAACGTGAGGGTGATAGAGCTGTCTCAGTACAAATCTCGTAAACTGTGTGTTATCCCCCCCCCCCAGATGACATGAAAAAAGCACAGTCTGTGTCTAATGGATAAATGGATGAATTTACCATATGCTGTATTATGCCATGACTGGAGCTTGGTTAGGCAGGGACGGTAAAGTGAAGGTACTACTAAGTTTGAAGCAGACGCATAGGCATAGGATGTACGAAATACTAATCCACATGTTTTAGTTTAGTTTGTAATGTTTTTAAATAGTTTAAAATGGAGGAAAATATAAAGTTGGGTGAGAGAAAGATGAGAAAGATAAAGTAGTCCTTTAATCTAAGCTTTCAGCGAGGCTGTAGTAAAGAGAAAAGGAGTTGGTTTGATGGCAACATGAAGGCTGACTCAAACAACGGTTGTAGCTACAGTAGCCACTCCTAAAAGTGTGTGAATCTCAACAGCATCGGCAACTACAAGCGGCAGTCTTGTCAAGCTGCTGTACGGTAGATGCAGAAAACTGACAGTTCCGCCACATCCTTTTGTGAAGTACTTTGAGGAAGGAAGGAAAGGAATCTGAAATTGGTTTATTTATTTTATAAATCTCATTGTGTGCTCTTGAGGTATTATCCACTATGTTTGTTTCTGTCCCTTGTTGTTTTACTCTCCACACACCTCCACTTCCAACTTTCCAATCTAGGGTAAGAAAATTGACATAATATTACCGATTAATGTGAACATCACAAGTACCTATTTTATGAGGAACAGACTAAATGTACAGTATGTACTTTTGAAAAAGAGTGTCCGGTAAATAACAAAAATTTAAATGTATCCTCTGACTTGACAACTCATGTTGAATTCTAAACCCATGTGATTTCCTGGTCTCAGTCAGTATTTGTAACTGTTGATTTGCAGTCACCAAGCTGTTTGCCCTTTAGGCCTAAAACAGTTTGGCCTTGACGAAGCCATGCATTACCCCAGAAAGCACTCCAGCTGCTCTCTGTTCATATGCGTATTCGCATAATTCAGTGACACAGGGCTACTTATTTTAGCAATATTGAGATTTTCTCTCTTCCCTTTCATCTAACTCTTCTTTTGACTTCCTGGTTGTCCATGTCCACTCAGGTTTAAGGTTGGTCCACCAGGGGCCCTTGCCTAATGCGTTCTTGTGTTTGTCTTCTAATCTACTTTGTATTTCCTCCTTCCTCCTCCAACCCTATCAACGCAACCTCTAGTCGTATGATCATGCATTGTCACTGTCATCTCTGGAAAACTCCCATTCGTCTCTTCCTGCATAAACTCAGTCCTGGCCATTGGCTGCATCCCCTCTGAATTCAAGATGACCAGAGTTGCTCCCCTCTATTAAAAAACAACACTTGACCCCTCTGACTTAGACAGATATTCCATCTGTCTTCCCTTTCTAAAAACATTAATCTCCTAAACCTGATCAGTCAGGCTTCAAGGTGGGTCACACTGCTCCACTCAGTATGGACTTTTCTCACTGCTAAAGCCATCTCCCTCTCCCCTATGTTCTCATCCTCTTTATCGCATCCTCTTTATCGTCTCCAGGCTGTGTATCACTGGCTTTAAACTCTCTTCGATTGCATCATAACTTGCATCCTACCAGGTAACGTAGAGAAAAAGTATTGTGTCCCTGAGGGGTTGGATCTAGGCCCCCTACGCTTCAATCAATAAATCAATCAATCAAATGTATTTTGTACAGTTATTTTTACAACAGCAGTCATCACAGAGTGCTTTGACAGAGATCCAGCCTGAAACCCCCAAAAGAGCAAGTAACAATAAGTGATGCACTATGGCTAGGAAAAACTCCATAGTGTGGAACCTAGGAAGAAACCTAGAGAGGGTCTAGCCTCTTCTGGCTGTACCGGGGGGAAATCTGAAGGTACACAGTCCATTATATTAAGGTCACATTGTCTATCAGTGTTCAGTTAGTATAAATAAATGGAAATGGGTGGGCTGTGACCACAGTCTTTGTGTTGCATCAACACAATTTGGTGGTCTTGGGCAGGGACACCGGGACGCGCTCTGGAGATGTAAAGCTGGAGCGGAAATGTGATTAGCAACAGCAGTGAGGTGGGCACAGGATGGAGTCATTAGGCCACATGGTCCTGAAGGATGTTCCAAGGTTTTAGGTCCTCCTAGGAGCAACATGACATTAGAAACATTAGAGTGCCTTAGGTCAAGTACCTCAACACAAATCTGACCCTAAAAATAAATGTATAAACTACCTCTTGTCCCGTCACATATCAATAAAACGTAAATGGGGACCGAGAAATGACAGAATGACCCTGGTCCCCCGGCATGTCAAATATTGCAACATAACATCTGGGGATTGAGACTGGGGGATCTGGACACGTTGTCTTGCACACAAAAAAAAACTTGGGCAGGAGCAAACGGGCATGATTCAGACCCACCCACATTGCCGAGGACACACCACGAAAGGGACACCAACAGACCGCAACCACCCTGAAAGACTGTTGAGTACAGTCCAAACAGTGTATCCTATCCCAAAAGTGTAGGGTATCATGGGGCAACATAACCGTCCAGTGACTCAGCCCCCGAGTGGGGCTGGAGCTAGGATATCCCAGTGGAAAGAGGGGAGCCTACCTGGCAAGCCAGCACAGATAGTTTGTCAAACAGTGTCATTGTTCACCTTTAGCCCCCCTGGGCCATAATACACTATATCAGTGAACTGACTGAAGAGATGAGACTTCAGCATAGACTTAAATGTTTAGACTGAGTCTGAGTCTCTCATATGGTTAGGCAGATCAATCCAGCATAGTGGAGCTCCACCAGTGTCCTACAGAAAACAATTAATATCCAAACATTTACCCTAATTATACCAGGTTAGTAGAACTGAGAGGAAATTCTCAATAACAGCAATGACCAGGGATCAATTATGTATTGGCTCAGTAACATAGGCACATTCAATTTAACAACCTTTTGGTTATTGTTCGGACATTCTAACTGCCAGTCTACATGCCCTCCTTAGTTCTGCTGTCTCTTTTCTCTTGGACTTTTAGCCCCTATAATGGCAGCTCCTGCTCAGCCCAATCAAAGTGTTTCTCTGTCCCCGACATTGGCACAAGCCTACCCTTCAAACTTGAAAAACATAGTTCATGCCAATTTTACAGAAATGTCTGAAACCCTACCTTTTAAAGAGCATCTAAAATAACCCCTTCAGCTCTAGCTGTCAGTCACTCTGGATACAACATTGGCAGATGTAAAATCTACACCCCTCTAAGTGAATGTTATAAGTGGGGGAGTATTAACTATGGAGACTGAGTTCTAGACTAGGCCTAGTCCTTGAAGAGAAACAGTGCCCTGACAGATCTGATACAGATTATTCACTGCTATTTAGTATACATACTATGTACTACAGCAGATAATGTATACTATAATGTATACTATCAGTTAATAACTGTTCTAGATTTCAATTAGAAATATTTAATTTTCAAACCTTTTTTACAGTGCTGTATGACCAGATTCTCTGAAGGCTTCTTTCCAACACAACGGCATGCACTTCCTGCCTACTGTTTGTTTGTGCTTTGGCAATATCCTTAAAGTGCACTGGGAAGGAAAGGTAAGGGAACATTTTGATCATGACATCCTGAATTATCCCACACATGCATTAGTAAGACTTGTGCATAATGTTGTTTAGCTCTGGGTGAGAGATGTCCTGGTCGACGGGGGCGGTGCAGTGCAGTTGCGCACCACCTTCCTTTTCTTTTTGTGTTGGTAAGGGATTAATCTCATCCACCACCTCTAGGTATCACCCACTAGACTTGAGTGTTCCAATACAGATATATTGCATCTGCAGGATGCACACAGGCAATCACAGTACACAGGTGAGTAGTGAATGTGTAAAACATAGAAATGGAATGGATAGAAAGGACATTCAAATTAAAATCAATGTAGCAGAATGGTCAGAGTGGCAGCCATTTTTATGTGTACCATTCCATAGCAAAGAGCTAGCGGCCTACTTACGCATTATACTGTTTCGTGTGTTGTCACCATGACAACTAAAAACAGTTGCCATTTTGTAGTGTAAAAATCGAAGAACCACGCCAAGTAGCTCAATGGCCTTTCTATCCATTTTATTTCTATGGTGTAACATTAGAATTTGATAAGGGTATATGTATGGCGAGAGACACAACACCCTGGTCTGCTTCACTTCCCTGCTATGCCATCTCAGATAATTGTAACTAGCATAATCAGTCATGTGCCATGTATTGGCCAGTGGACTCACACAGTCAACTCACCATTAATCTCTGATTGTGTTTGCTAAGACACCATCTGGACATACTGAATATGAGCTGAGTAGGAAAGGAGAGAGAGAGAGAGAGAGAGAGAGAGAGAGAGAGAGAGAGAGAGAGAGAGAGAGAGAGAGAGAGAGAGAGAGAGAGAGAGAGAGAGAGAGAGAGAGAGAGAGCACTGACAGTGTTGATGCCATTGAGAATACTATAAATTGGACCTCATGGCATTGAATGGAAAAATAGAGAACACAAGGTCCTTAGCTAATGTTAGCTACAATGGCTAGGTATCTCAAATTCTATAATCTGTGTTTTTATGGTTGCTTTTTTTAGCTCCACAGATGGAGACAGAAAATGCACAAATGATCTTATACAGATTTTTTCCCAGTTTACGGTGGTTCATTGTTCCCAGTTTATGTCTCGCTAGCTAGTGTGTCATTGGAAACTGACAATTCAGATGTAGTCTTTTAGTCAGCTATCTGGCTCAGTTTCCATCTGTGCCTCTCTCAGTCAGGAGATTGACTAGTTTAAAGGCAGTCACATACAGGTTTCATCAGGATATCCCTTACCAGACCAGGCCAAGACTCTGTTGTTAGATCTACTCCATAGGTAGAACTCCCAGCTGGGTGAACATCTCTCTCTTTATTACCACCAAATCCACAGTCATGAGTCATTACTACAGTCATATTCCTTTTGACTGCTGAATAATTGCTTTATCCTCCTATTTTGCGCTCTGTACTTGAATAGCACTAATGCCATGGTAGTACACAACCCAATAACAGACTAGGTTGCTAATCTCTTGGTACTCAGAGCTCTATTGTTCCTCTACCCACTCTGAAATCAATGCAAATTAAATAAAAAAATCACCTTAAACACTTAATAATCAAATGTGAATAATTTGAGTGGTGGAGAAAATTAGGTTAATCGTTTTGGGTCAAATTTGAAAGAAGTTCAACTGCAAGTTGAAACTGAATGGACCTTAATTAATCAAGGTGTTGATTAATTAGCAGCATTTCAAAATGTGATTATTATTATAACACTCAAGCTCTATCTCCAGACCAGGGAATGAAAACACGTACAGTATTTTTCAGTTATTCATTTGCCAAGCCTACAGAATATGCCAGAAAAACATTGAAAACAAAAACAGATTTAAGCTGTCTATGACACATCATGTATTTGATGCACCATTTAACTACTGAACAGAAAAAAGTGATTGCCTTTGTGTGTCAACTGTGTTTTAATACATGCACATGGTGTATGGACATAGAATGCTCCATATTTTCTATTTAGAAAGCTGGGAGAGAATATAGATCCATGCTGTGGTTCATATGTAGATTGCACAGGATATTTTACAGAGAAATATTTGTATAATGAATAGGCTGACACATCACCTAAAGCTATAAAATGTCTTACTGCACCTTTCTATTGCCACTCTTGTTTTCTTTTGTACTGGTCTTGAGCATGCAGAGTGAGAGAGAGAGAGAGAAAAAAAGAGAGAGAGAGAGAGAGGGGGGGGGAGAGAGAGAGAGAGAGAGAGAG
>JACXGM010026502.1:0-14847 GCA_016801145.1 Umbra pygmaea
ATTAGAATGGTATTAAACCATTTTTTTAACTGAAACTAACCCATGTTGTAAATAATTGTATTCTTAAGAGCACTTAATGATTTATGTTCAGCCAAAAAAAACAGAATATTAGTTAGGGAGGGACATTGTTCTTCATTCAAAGCCCACCAAATGGTCCATCAGAAACAAATAAGTGCAACAAACAAAGTGCTTAAAAGTACTTAAACAGTACAACTTTTTCCAAGCATAGAACAGATTAATGCATTACAAAAATAACAAAAAAATGAGGCATAATCAATATCAGATCAGAAGCTGGTTAAAGTCATTGTCTATGATCTGTGGGCATGGTTATACTGGCCTGTGGCCTTCTTGAAGACCTCAGAGGGGGGCTCCCATTTGAAGCAGGGCTCCAGATTGGCCATCTTTATGGTCATTATTGAGGACAGGGTGCCATCCAATGCTAGGCTGTTTCTTCTCTTGGTTTTCTTCAGTCCCACATCTGAAAACACCCTGTCAGTGTCTGCATTTGTATGGGGCAACACCAAGACGAGCTTGGCGACGGCAGCAAGCCTCTCAAATTCTTTGGCTCCTGTCACCTATGGAAAATGCACCAAAGCACAATGGAAAAACATACCTTGATTTTTGATCAGATAAAACATGCATAATTTGCAACATGCATGAACCATATATGCATGCAACAATTTTAAGCAACAGATGTAGCCAAACCACACCTGCCAAAAGGAAAGTAAAACAAACCAAAAATGTTTACCTTATGTTTCCTGTTTGCCATTTCAGCCCAGAAGCTTTCCATTTCAGTTTGTCCTGCAAGGGTATCATTGGCATAATCTGAAAATTTAGACTGAAAACTCCTCACCCAGAAGGTCATGCTCCTCTGGCTTATGGTATGGGAGGATATGGGGAAACCTATTTATGTAAAGTAGAGTTACAAGTGGTTAAGTTTTAGGTATATAGGCATCAACCTGTAGCAGTTCATATTCATCTTTGAGGAGAAGCCACATAAGAATAGCTCATGTGCAGTTTAGGAGTGAAAATACCTGATAAAACGCAGGGTGTTTCAGCTAAGATAATAGACAATAATTAGAGAAAAAAATCTAGCTAACATTTCAACATATTACAGGGCATCGTTTATGTCACTTTCAGCCCTCTGCCTTACATCTACAAATATTGCATCAGTGGATCTTCCAGTGGCAGCTCGTTGTGCATACCGTAGTCCACAGTAATTGTCAGAAAACACAACACAGCTTCATGGAATGAATCCATTTGCTGTGGTGTGATATCACCCTCGTCAAGTAGCCTAATCTGTTAAGTTTAGCCCTGGTTGTAAATCCAATGTAAGGAGCTTTCTTCCTTAACTAAACCCCGTCAAAACAAAAAATTTCTTTCAAGATTTAAAGTTTTAGAGATTGAGTACTCAAATGGACAACATTTCATTGTTAAATACCTAGTCTCAGCTCATCAGAATTCTCAAGGTAGTGACCGTTTCTTCTCCCATTGTCTTTCGCGGTAATGGTATCTCTTCTGTGGCTAACTTCTGGGTGCAGCGCATAAGGTTCAGTGGTGCTCATCAGCGCCATCTACCGTCGGGGAGTTTAAAAAGGAACCAACGAGTCTCGGCCGGATTTATTTGCGTGAGAAATTGAATGTGTGGCGTGAGTGCGTGTGAAATCAGGCAAAAGCATGTGTCACACGGCGAAAGCGTGAGAGTTTGCAGCTCTGTGTATATATTTATGTGTGTGTATATATGTATGTATGTATGTGTGTATGCGTGTATGTATGCATGTATGTATGCATATACAGTGGGGCAAAAAGTATTTAGTCAGCCACCAATTGTGCAAGATCTCCCACTTAAAAAAAAATGAGGATTTTGGCCCATTCCTCCATGCAGATCTCCTCTAGAGCAGTGATGTTTTGGGGCTGTCACTGGGCAACATGGACTTTCAACTCCCTCCAAAGACTTGGGGTTATGATCTGGTCACTGGCTAGGCCACTCCAGGACCTTGAAATGCTTCTTACAAAGCCACTCATTCATTGCCCGGGTGGTGTGTTTGGGATCATTGTCATGCTGAAAGACCCAGCCACGTTTCATCTTCAATGCCCTTGCTGATGGAAGAAGTTTTTCACTTCAATCTCACAATACATGGCCCCATTCATTCTTTCCTTTACATAAATCAGTCGTCCTGGTCCCTTTGCAGAAAAACAGGCCCAAAGCATGATGTTTCCACCCCCATGCTTCGCAGTAGGTATGGTGTTCTTTGGATGCAACTCAGCATTATTTGTCCTCCAAACACGACGAGTTGAGTTTTTACCAAAAAGTTCCATTTTGGTTTCATCTGACCATATGACATTCTCCCAATCCTCTTCTGGATCCTCCAAATGCACTCTAGCAAACCTCAAACAGGCCTGGACATGTACTGGCTTAAGCAGGGGGACACGTCTGGCACTGCAGGATTTGAGTCCCTTGCGGTGTAGTATGTTACTGATGGTAGCCTTTGTTAATTTGGTCCCAGCTCTCTGCAGGTCATTCACTAGGTCCCCCCGTGTGGTTCTGGGATTTTTGCTCACCGTTCTTGTGATCATTTTGACCCCACTGGGTGAGATCTTGCATGGAGCCCCGGATCGAGGGAGATTATCAGTGGTCTTGCATGTCTTCCATTTTCTTATAATTGCTCCCACAGTTGATTTCTTCACACCAAGTTGCTTACCTATTGCAGATTCAGTCTTCCCAGCCTGATGAAGGTCTACAATTCAGAAGTTCAGTGAACATGGATATGGATCATGATAACAAGCGATCGATTGAGGAAGTGCGAAAATACAGCAATCTTTATGCGATTTACAAAGACTGCCAGGTGGCATCGAATTCCTGGAGGGAGATTGCTTTGAAACTCAGTCTACAGGTAGTAGATTGTATGAAGAAGTGGAAGAGCATATTGGATAAGTATGTCAGCACTCGGAAGAAACTAGCCACACGGAGTGGTGACCCAGGTGGCAACCCAGGCATAAAGTCCTGGCGTTTTATCTGTTCATTTCTTGGCTGGCACCCCCGTGTGAATCGGGCTATGGAGTCAAACGAAAAAAGGTAGATATTTGGGTCATGAGTGTCTGTTGTGTTTTGATTAGCTAGCTAGCTTTGCTATGCTATTTCTGCTTCAAGGGTATACAGTAGTTACAATTGAATACAAAGATGATGCTTACGTGAAACCATAATGTGTAGCTACCTATGTATGTGTAATAGATTACTAAACACATTACAGACAAGTATTAAGTAAAATGACCAAAATAACAACTCCGCAATGTTGTAGGACATCATCCTGCAAAACACCAAAAACAGCTGGGATTTCAAAAATGTATAGAAATATAGGAAGAAATGGGTGCAGCATTTTTAATTTGAAAGCATTCTATTGTCCAGCCTACTTTATTATACCATAGTAACTGCAGACAAAAAGATTTCTGAACATGGCATATTCATAGTTTTGCCTTATATGTTCTTAAACTCTGAAGGCACCGGCTTTATGTGTAATTATAAACATTCATTTACAACATTTTACTAAATGTACATTTTCATAATCACAGGATGGGATTGACTCATACCCATCAATTTGCAATTCTTATTAAATTTTTTACTTATAGTTTATTACTAGTTAACAGTTGTTTCCATTACAAAAGTAAGTTTTCACTGCTAACAATTCACAATGATGATCTCGTACAGCTAGGCCTACAAACCTTTAAACACACTGCTCTTTATATGCCTTTGAACCAAATATTTGTTTGTTAATGGGAACCAAATTTATTAAAAAAATATTACTTAAACCTTTCAGAATTTTTATGCCCAGTGGAAACTAAAGATTCAGAACTGCCTTAATTCTATGTGGCATTGATTCAACAAGCTGCTGAAAGCAGTCTTTAGAAATGTTGGCCCATATTGATAGGATAGCATCCTGCAGTTGATGGAGATTTGTGGGATGCACATCCAGGGCACAAAGCTCCCATTCCACCACATCCCAAAGATGCTCTATTGGGTTGAGATCTGGTGATTGTGGGGGCCATTTTAGTACAGTGAACTCATTGTCATGTTCAAGGAACCAATTTGAAACAATTTGAGCTTTGTGACATGGCGCATTATCCTGCTGGAAGTAGCCATCAGAGGATGGGTACATGGTGGCCATAAAGGGATGGACATGGTCAGAAACAATGCTCAGGTAGGGCGTGGCATTTAAACAATGCCCAATTGGCACTAAGGGGCCTAAATTGTGCCAAGAAAACATCCCCAACACCATTACACCACCACCACTAGCCTGCACAGTGGTAACAAGGCATGATGGATCCATGTTCTCATTCTGTTTACGCCAAATTCTGACTCTACCATCTGAATGTTTCAACAAAAATCGAGACTCATCAGACCAGCAACATTTTTCCAGTCTTAAACTGTCCAATTTTGGTGAGCTCATGCTAATTGTAGCCACTTTTTCCTATTTGTAGTGGAGATGAGTGGTAACCGGTGGGGTCTTCTGCTGTTGTAGCCTATCCGCCTCACAAATGCTTTGCTGCATACCTCGGTTGTAACGAGTGGTTATTTCAGTCAAAGTTGCCCTTCTGTCAGCTTGAAGCAGTCGGCCCATTCTCCTCTGACCTCTAGCATCAACAAGGCATTTTCGCCCACAGGACTGCCGTATACTGGATGTTTTTCCCTTTTCACACCATTCTTTGTAAACCCTAGAAATGGTTGTGCGTGAAAATCCCAGTAACTGAGCAGATTGTGAAATACTAAGACTGGCCCGTCTAGCACCAACAACCATGCCACGCTCAAAATTGCTTAAATCACCTTTCTTTCCCATTCTGACATCCATTTTGGAGTTCAGGAGATTGTCTTGACCAGTACCACACCCCTAAATGCATTGAAGCAACTGCAATCTGATTGGTTGAGTAGATAATTGCATTAATGAGAAAATGACCGGGTGTTCCTAATAATCCTTTAGGTGAGTGTATTTCATATTGATGTTAATGACAGTCTACTTCCTCTTTCAGAAACCAGCTTATAAAGCTGTATAACTGTTTTGACTGCTATTTCAATTATAATAAAACAATTGAATATTATATGATTAGATTGTTAACCCTGCTTGGAGAAAGTCACTTCAAGCAGACATTCTCATCTCACACAAAATGTCTGCAATGCTTAGTGCAAATGCGACCACAAAACATGCACTTTCACAAACGTGTTTCTCTCATTTTAGCTAATTAGGGAAGGAGACGTAACCTATTGGAATTTTTGTAAATATTACACATTCTTGACCTGCAATGTAAATTATGAATGGATTTGGACTCCTGTTCCAGGAAGACTAGCTGGTTCAGTTTATGTTCAAGAAGCATTGAACCAAATTGGCTCCTCTTGAAGATTCCACTGTCACTTTCCCATCCATATGTATGGAGATTTGCTTCAAAAATATTGCAAATGCACAGACTACAAGTCACAAATACATTCTACAATTTGTAAATAGAGAACACGATTTACAAATAAAAGTAAGATCCACTAACAAATGTCTCATGATCTACAAATGTAAAACACAATCCACAAATATAAATCACTATCCACAAACAAATGTCTCATGATCTACAAATATTAAACACAATTCACAAATATAAATCACTATCTGTAAAAAAAAAATTTGTACTTTTTGTATTTGTGGATCATGTAATGTGTGTGGATTGGTTCCTATTTGTTTTCAACATTTTGACTCAAGTTTAGCAATGTTTTTTTTTCCGCTAAATATTTACAAATGAACAAAATCTACAAACAAATACCTCATAATCTGTAAATAGGAAACATGGTCCACAAATATAATTGACAATCTGCAAACAAACACATATTCACAAACAAATATGTTATGATCTGTAAATAAAAAATTTATCTTCAAATCTGCAAACAATTTTTTATAACTTGAAGATATATTTGTGTGTCACATAATCAATACAAAGTGAAAAACTGAGTTTGTGGAATGTCCCTTATTTGTGGATCACTGAATGAGTTTGTGGAACGATTCCTGTTTGTTTACAGAATTTTGACACAAATATTCCTCCTGATTTGTGTGAAACGATTTGTAAATGTTCAATCTCTTTGCTAACCTTCTTGAAATCATATCTGACTATGTTCCAGCCAATCGGGATGTGCCTTAGGATTTATGTCACTTCCTGTTTTGATACCCGCCTAGGTGTGATCTTGGCATAGTAACTACGCAGAAGGTTTCCACTACGTACAAAATGATAAGCGTTAAGTAAGATAGTAATTCGGGCAAATGGCTTGCTATCTAAGTAGCTATAATTACGTTTGACCCAGCTTCGCCACGAAACTAATGGGTTTAGCAGTTGAAACAGCATTTTTTGTGTCGAAGTAACGTTTGAGACAGATACTTTTTCGTCTCGTGTCTGACTAAAATTAAACACTGTTGCCATGTTACTAGCTAGTTAACCAGCGATTGGTATGCTTTATTAGTAAATCAAGTGTTTTCTAGCTAGCTACTCAGTGGATCAGATCTGTGTACGGTTTGTTCATTGGTTACCCCACCTTAAATAGGATGACGGATAACCAATTCAGACCTCGTTTTCTGTTTTTTCAACCTTGGTGAAAATAACTGAAATCCTCACTTTTTTCATTCTCCGTTTTTCACTTATGGAATCGGAAAACGAGCACTGGAAATGGTTGGAGGGGAAAGTGGAGGAGCTGTCTTACATGGTGCTTTATTTAGCTTTCATTGAGGCAACTTAACTGCTGTTAAAATGTCCCGAAGCAGTGAAGCTATTAGGGGAAGACCGTCCACGTTTGCAGAGCGTCTTAACAGGCATGCAAGCTAAATACAGGTGAGTGCCGTTTCTGTTCGTTACTAAATAAACTCTAATGGTTGTTGGAAAATTCTGCTAGGGAACTGAATAATGTTGACATCTACTGTACAGTTATATTACTGTACAAAGCTACGTTAACTAGCTAGCTACGTCTAGTTAGTTAACTACTGTATAGACTAACTGTGTGAATAACCAACCTACAATGTTAACTAGCTCTACTATTAGTACTAGTAGGCATGCTTGTCTTCTAGTCAACAAGGATTTGTGTAATGGTGACAAAGATGGATGCAGTGTTGCACTGTTGTGTGTTTTCCTATGAATTTACCATATTGAAGCAAAGCTGTAAGGTTACTAGGACCAAGCTTTCAAATGGAATGTATTAATTGCTAAATGAATGTTATGGTGTCTGCTCCATATAGGCTGGCTAAGAGGACAAGGCTAACAAGTAAACAAAAAGATTGCAGAGCATCACCATCAGCATTCTAATTGACAGGTGTCACCAATACACTCAGCAATGTCTAGCATTCCTACTACTACCTAACACTTATGCCCTACTACCTCCCAGTTCCAGGTGACCTGTGCAAAGCAGAAGTGGTAACCAGACTGAGTGTAGCTCTGCCTCAGGCCTGTACAATACAGTGGTAACCAGGCTAAGTGTTGCTCAACCTCTGAGACAGGGGAGTGGGAAAGGTGTGTGTTGCCACTGTTCATAATCTGGAGATTCTAACCTTCGTTTGTCTTTGTTTCTCCATGGCAGATGACAGCTGGAACTCTTAGAAATTCCAGCAGAGCAGGACCCTGAGAACAGGAGTGGGTCTCAAACACATTTAGTGCTGTAGATTACCCTTACTATGGCAGACGAGGTAATGTGAGAGGCAAGTGTAAATCCAGAATGTGGTAAATGTACAGTATATGCTAAACTAGTACGTTAGGTCAGTAGTTTTAAAACCTCTCCCCAGGGACCCCCAGCCATCTCAACTGTTTTCTTTTAGCCCTGATCTTGCTCATTTCATTGAAGCAGGTTAGGTCTTGATGAGAAGTTGAAAAGTTGATTCAGGTGTTCTAACTCTGGGCTACATATAATTTATGGCATGACTAGGGGTCCCCCAGGAGAGGTTTGACAACCACTGTTCTAGTACACTGTACCCAAATGTAGAGCCCGACCGGTATGAGATTTTTGAATCCGATACCGATTTTGAGTGGGAAAAATTTGCCGATACCTATAAAACATTTTCTATTACTATGGCTGAATTGAAAAATCTACATTTTCCTGCATGGATTGTGCTTAAAAACAGACTTCAAAGACACTCAAAGCAGGGTACCCGCAGGTCCTTGAAAAGTCTTAAATAGTCTTAATTTCATTTTCCAGAATTTAAGGCCTAAAATTGTCTTACAAAGTCTGAAATCTGATTTTCCAAGGTCTTAAATTGTGAGAGTCATGCTAATTTTGTATTTTGTTGAAGGAAACCATAAGCGCTTTTCTGAGCAACTTAATTACTTAACAATTGCTGGCAGATTACTGTACAATAATAGGCTTAACTCAACTCAGCTAATTTGTTCGTTAGTTAGCTTATCAGCTTTGTCTCTTTCTGAGTGTTTTATTTAGGATATTTGTATTTGTGTCCTTGCAGTGTTGTTTACTGAAACTAATGTTTTAGTGATCAGTATTAGATTAATGTAAATTTCCACAGTCTCGTTTTGTTGCATTTAGCGCAGGTGTATTATGCGATTCATATTATTTTTAAACAATTCCTTTTAGCAACTTGAGAGCCAGGATTCTTGCTGGTCGTGATTCTACTGCAGACTTAATTATGCACAGTCTATCATGCACACGTAAAAATGCTGCAGGCAAAATAGAAAATAAGATACATTTAGAAGTGTTCCTTTACTTAATATAATTGAAATAAATAACTTATTTGCAAAAATAATTAATAGACATTGCTTTCTAATCAAATTTAAACATTCAAATGAAGTATTGCGCTGGTCACCCTCAAAGTAACCACTCAATGTTTGATCTCCAAACAATTACCAATATGTACCATTTCATTAAATAAATCCTGTTGGTATTGGTGCACATAATAATAAGACAGTGCGTACTGCTGCTTATCATAGGCTAGCCTGTGCACAGGCTGGCAGCTTGCTGGCTCGTCATTTAAATGATTTGTATACTTTGCCGAAATCGGTCATATACCTTTTCATAATAGCTTTCTCCTGACTGGAAAAACCATATTAATTTGACAACACACAACAAAAAAGAAACTTATCTCAACAACCTTTTGGTTAATGGTTTCGCCCCAATACTGCGGTGCTCTCTGTTATTCCTAGGTTTCTATTCATTATAATGGCGTGCTACCAGTCCCAGAGAGTTAACATTAGTTACATAGCTAGATAAAGTAGATGTCATGGAAATGGTGAAATGCAGGTGTTGACATTCTCAAGTTTTGGAAAAAAAAATTATGCCAGAGCTGGAGTAGTAAATACTGCAGGCTTTTTATAAAAAATGCATATTCAGAAACAATTTGACTTCATTAGCTAGCTACGGTACAGTAGTTAATACTCAGTAACTAAATATGGCCATAGCGTCTCTCTATCTTATAACCCCAAAAGCCTTTTTATGCAATGTAAAACTTTGTGTACATTTTGTGACTCTTACACCGGAAAGCTGGTTTTCAACTCACCTTTATAAGCAGCTTGTTATGAGCAGCTCTTTCACCCCCACGGTTTTAATCTTTTTAAGATAATGTCTTCTTGTAATGCTCAAACATATATATTCGGTGAAAGAGCGCCCTCTTCCGGACAAATAAGGAAATAAAAAAATATTGCAAACAAATATATCAGTCGTTATCTGTGGAAATATCACCGATACTAATATATCTGTAAACTGCTAATATTTACCAATAATATCGGTCAATCAATATATCGGTTGGGCTCTACCTAAATGTAAACTATATTTACTTCACATTTGACACATTTATTAGACTTTTATCCTGAGAGACATCAAGGTGCAATTAGGGTAGTGTGACATGTACAAGGACACAAAGACAACATTTTATCTAGCATATTTTCAGCTGTTCTTTGGCTACTGGTCTATCAATGTAAGATTTTTGCTAAAACACGTTTAAAAAGCTCTAATAAATGTTGCTCTACCTTCCTACAGTAGGTCCAGATGGCCCCTGCTATGTAGCTGACTGAATGTTTTTGTCTCCCCAGTGCCAGAGATCTACATTTCTAACCCACACACCCCTTCTGCATAGCCAGAACATGTCATTAGTTCCTTGTCATCAGAACCAACTGTGAATGCTTACCTACCATCAAAGCCCACAGTGAACACGTCCCTGACGTCAGAAACATAAATTGACTAAAGTAGGTCAGTGGTCAAAACACAGGTTCCATCACAATACTTGAAACATGCATCCTACCTATTTGTTTTACTGAAGTGCTTTGAAATGGATTAAATGCTTGTTCCAAAGACCATATTTCAACTTGTTAAGATGACAATTTATGACAGAATTGGTCAAACCTACATTATGTTTAGTGACTTAATGTCTTCCATTTCAACAAATCCACTGGTCTTATATACCCATAAGATCAGCGGCGGCAGCTGGCCGGGGGAGTCGGGGCTAAATCCCCCCCAAGAATAAGCATAGAACCCCCTTTAACCCCCCTCCGTAGAAATGATTCCATATTGATATAAAAATATCATTATTTTCCCTGGGTGATGTACTTTCTCTTTTCTAAATGGCTAACTCCAGATAAGCAAAGTTTGCATGGTCGTTAACTAACCCTCCCTGCCTAACCCGCAACTGGATGCAATGAAACTGATGCACGGTCACTGAAACTCACAGTACCTACTCACTGTTTGAGGATTTATTTTGTACCACAAAATATGTTTACATGCTACAGTCCCCTAATATCCAGATAGCATAAAAGAGGCATATTTTAAATATTGTCCTATTAATAAAATCCACATAATGTATTGCATGCCAGGCATAATAATAAAATGCGTAATTGTCTTGGAATGGATGAGTAGGAGTTAGTCAGAACCAACAGGAGTGCTGAACTGTCCAACTTTCACAGATGAAGAGGATAAATATTAGATGTATTTATATCTATAAATCTTCTCTTCTGACAAACTCCTTCTCATCAATTCCAAGACAATTATGTATTTTATTATTATGTACTTAAACCTCTTAAATTAGATGAAATTATTTTACTATTTCGCTCATCAGGCAGCTCACTCACTCAGGAAGAGCAGGGTCGATGTAGCACGCAAGTATATGGATCTGTCCCGCTATGTGTTAGATCAGTTTGTGAAATAACAAGTATTTGCGCGAAAAACGAATGATCTTTTACATTGAAAACTTATAAATGCGGAAGTTCAATTGCTTTTTGCCCATAACATTTTGTATAACAAAAGCCAGCTGCATGGTTTCCAAACTTTTCTCTGCCAACAAGGAGAATGCCAGCTTGCACTTCTTCATGATCTAAGTCTGGTCTGCAAAGTGGCGTTCAAATTGTCTAAATAATAACACAGACCTTTATTTTCAAACTTCAAAATTTGCTCTATAAATACATTCTCAATCAGTCGAGGAGGTCAGATTAAGAATATATAATTGATATATAATTGATATAGATATGATATGCTGTTATTAATTTATAGTCTGCATGACAACCTGGATGTGCCCTCTCCCCAGCACTACCAGTTAACACCAAAATGACCAGGTAAAGGGAGTTCACACTTAAATAGTCAATTAATTGAAAACAAAGAGTAAAATGTTTCTTATGGTCAATGGTTATTTATGAACTCCCTTTACTTGGTCATAGGTTTTAATTAGCAACTTCCCAAAATGGATGAACCCAGCCTTGTACTTTTACTTTGGATATTTACAATGCTGAACATTTGACACATGTTTAGAGCAATATTAACACAGTAAATGTGCTGTCCCTTATTCATAGTTTTAAGTGTATGGTGATTTGTCTATGTCTCATTGGGGATTAGGCATAGAACATTGAGATCATGAACTGTTGTTTGGTTTTCTCCTATTGAACCAACACTTACGCATGAACGCAATTATGTCAGCACCTCCATGCATTGAGCTAGCTTCCCCTTAGCAACTCCAGTGAAAAATGCCTGGTGCAGCCGCTGCTTGAGATATTAGCCGCTTTCTGAATGGAGGGATTTTTGTAGTTCCTAGAACATAACGTTCCTATAACCCTTTGTTCTGGACCAATTTGGGGATTATTAAGTTCCTCAGACCGCAGTTCCTATAACTCTTTCAGCTCCTACTTCAGAGCAGGGTCTTTCCCTTTTCCTAGGTCTACGTTGATTGCTCCAACTTAAATCCACGCCCATCGTTTTGTTTGCCTTTTGCGCTCTGCTCTTCCATCATATTACTTAGGATCATATTGCGCTGGCGCCTTCGTCTTCTGTGTTCCTCTGTTAAATACTCCAGCCTTTATTCAAACTCTGTTATGAGGACATATCAATACAATGCTTAAAAAAAATTGTATTGGATGTTGTTTTTAGCCCCGTAATCTGAACAAATAGTAAGGCGCTGTTGGAACCCAGCACTACTTGGACTGAAAACAACCAGATCATCTGCATATATAAGAAGTTTTACACACTTCTGTCCAATCATACCCCAGTGTTACAACAACATTTCACAGTTGAATGTTATTGTATGTTGCGCTATGCTAAAGTCTAGTGACGACGCTATAAAGACCGTTTCCGTGCTTGCATTACTCCCTTAGCCTTTCTATCAGTTCCTGTAAACTCTGCCATTGCCAGTGCGAATGCAAATGGCAAAACTGGTTTTGGGGGAGAGTAGATAGTAGAACTGTTTAGAAGTGGACTGTTCCTATAACTACGTTCCTGTAACTACTTGGTCGGAAAGCGGCTATTAAGCTATTGGATCTTAGGCATGTTCATTCTAATGTTTCTGTTTTGATGTTCCTAGGAGGACCTGAACCCTTGGATAAGGACCCTTTAACTGTCCACAGTTCACCTGGTTTTGTTGGTGATCTCGTTTCTACCTGAATTCTTCAGCTTCCCATTCCCTATCTGTTCATCCCTGTCAAAGTCCACCTATGTGCAGATCTAGGTTCAGTGTAAAGACTCATGGCACTGCCCACCTTTTCCCATCTAGAGTTTCCTGACCCTGGATGTGTACTGATAAATGATGTGGCCTTAATAAGACATCCGTTCAAAAACACCACCTGAAACAGCCAGAAGAGAATGGGCAACCCCACTGAGTCTGGCTCAACTAGATTTCTTCCTAGGTTCCAGCACTAATAGGGAGTTTCTTATTGCACTTTGGTGTTTTATGCCAGGTATTTGTATAAGATCCTAGTGAAAATGTAATGTACAATTCCTTTTTATAATATGTCATCAATCAACAATAGATACAATAGATAACAAAATGATGTTACAATACATTCATGTGAAGATTGTCATACCCTTTGAACTCTTTCTATGCATTTTGTCACTGACTTTCAAACTCTTCAACAATGTCCTTATTTAATAAAGAGAACTTTGCTGCACATATACCCCTCATTTTTATGAATAGAGTAATATATCACCTGATGCTTAGTCAATTGCCAACTTATTTCTGCAACTGTTAGTGCAAAATGACAGCAAGCATTCTTCTTGCTGTGGAAGAATAATGGCCCACTCTTTATTGCAGGACCACTAACTCCAATTTTTTTAACAAATTTTATTGTTTTAGAACAATATGTTAATAGCCACTGTGTTTTCTCTATTTCAGGTCCTATGTCTAGTGTTTGTTTTTCTGACAGTCCTTCTAGTCACATAACTATGAGAAAATGTGTTATTTCAAATGCCATTAAATTTATCCACAACTTTTAATGTAGTCATGGGTGCGCCTGCCATTTTGACCCAGATGTTCATTTGCTGGTCTCTTCTAATGATCCATTTGATCATGTGATCTCAACCAGATAATCAGAGGGATCAGCCTTTAGTACTTTGTGTACTTTAACAGGGCTCAATGTTCAAGTAGACATGTGAACGGTATTGAAATTCTCTACATCTCTGGTGTGGACGTCACCATTAAAGGAATCATTTATTTTGAAATTGTCATCCTTCCTGAAAATGCTAATCTTCACCTATGACCTGGTTGGAGTCATGTCTAACAGTCATCAGGAAAGATGACCAACAAATCAGCTGGCCCTAGTGGCATAGGTGGCCAATGACTTATTAATTTTCCAACCGCCATGGTGAAAGCTTTGTTGTTCTGTTGATTAGCTAGACAGTTAACCCTAGTAGCTCACCCTACTAAAACACTTCCCCTAAGTCATTGCTGCAAATAAGAATTGGTTTGTAGTTAACTTGCTGCAAGGGTCATTGAGTGCCACAATGGGCTATGTCCCTGCTTTGCATAACTACTACATCATGATGGCCAGAGTTTGTTCTGTCACCAGAATTTCCAGCTATGCCCGGAGCCCCAGCACATGGCTGCACAAATTGGTACATAGCACCCCAGGGTCTCCAGCAACTCCCCTTGTGCAGATCGGAAGACTGTGTTATTTTGCTGAAGTGTAGTTGATGAATGTGTAATGTGAAGAACATGTAAACTGTCATTGCCCACTTGCCTTCTCTGTTTCTATAATTTGACAAAATTGCTCCAAATACAGTCATGCAAGCCTCTTACATTAGAGCAGAACGTTTAGGAGCCAGTGGTTGTATTTGAATAGGGCTACAAGCTAAAAGAATGAGCAGTCTGAATAAAATAGGACCCATGGTGTTCAAAAACTCAACTTAAGTTTTCTAAAATATACCTGAAATCACATATCAAGTGTCTAGAAAGAATGTCTTTGAATGACAAGTGGTGTCATATCAGGTGAAAAACAAACTTGGGTCAAACATGTTACTGGTAGTTAAATGTTGTAGGGATGCTTTGTTGCAGAAGGACTTGAACAACATGCCATCATTAAAGGAACTGCAAATTCTGCTTTGTAACAGAGTTCTAAAAGAGAATGTCAGGGGATCCAGCCGTTAGC
>JACXGM010026503.1:0-14846 GCA_016801145.1 Umbra pygmaea
GGAAAAAAGAGGGAGAGGGAGAAAGAGGGAGACAAAGGGAGACAGAGAGAGAGAGAGAGAGAGAGAGAGAGAGAGAGAGAGAGAGAGAGAGAGAGAGAGAGAGAGAGAGAGAGAGAAGAATAAGAGAGGGAGAGGTGGCGTGGATGGAGTGAGCCGTGAAGGCTGATAAGACAGCCTGTTGCGTATTGGTGGAGGAGCTGTGAGGCTCAGTGTGTCTGTGCTGTGGGGAGTAGCTGACCTTTAGAGAGCCAATCTGATTGGAGGTTGGATGTGTTTGGCATAGAGTGGGACAAACTGATATACCAAAGACTGACAGGACAAGACTGGACACCTCCACATGCCTGTGTGTGTATGTAAGCCTAAGGTTTGCTGTGTGTAGCACACTAACTTTATTTCAGTAATGTGATGATTCAGTGATTACCAACAGTTGCCCCTGTGATCTGGTGGATCACCGTGGTAACATAGTACACTGTGATCTGGTGCATCACCATGGCACTGTAGTACACATAGACAGTATATAAAATGGACCAAAGTGGTGCCATATGTTTAGACGGAGACCAAGTGAAGTCAATTAGAAGCACTTTTCCTGTGGTAGCCGAGCGTACTGCGCAGCCTCAAACTGAGATTGACGTTGTTGATGTGATGTGAACAACCTGTCTGAAAGGTGTAATTCTTTTGGTAGCTGTGCCAAGAGAAATCTGAATCATTCCGAATCTTACTTCATATGAATTTACTTGCCACATACCGAAGTATTACCAATCCAACAAAACATTGCTGAAATATTTATGCTCTATGGGCTTCTCTCTTGACTGTATGCCTCCATGTCCCCCCAATTGCCTGCAAGCCTCTCCTAGTTTATACGGTAATTTCTCTACTCTGCAACAGAAAGTTGCATGGTTATGACACAATAATTTCCCCTTTTTTTACAAAAACGGCTGCTACGGGGCCATAACGTGAGATACAATGTAATGTAGCCTTTTGTACATTGTCGTGTTTCTTTAGAAATAAACAATAGACAAATTCAGTCTTTAAACGCTTCAGATGTAAATTTATTTGCTGTCAAAGTGACCCTAAAATGAATGGGATTCTATGGAATGCTAAATCAAGGTGGTGCATTGGTAGCCTCAGAATCTCCCCATAGGAGCTTTAATTTCCAGGTGCTGGCTTACCCCCTTGGTAGCACACTGTGATCTGGTGCATCACCACGGTAACATAGTACACTGTGATCTGCTGCATCACGATGATACCGTAGTACACTGCGATCTGGTGCATCAACATGGAACCGTAGGACACTGTGATATGGTGCATCACCATGGTACCATAGGACAGTGTAATCTGTTGGATCACCATGGTACCGTAGTACACTGTGATCTGGTGCATCACCATGGTACCATAGAACACTGTGATATGGTGCTTCACCATGGTACCATAGGACACTGTGATCTGGTGCATCACCATGGTATCGTAGGACAGTGTAATCTGTTGGATCACCATGGTACCGTAAGACACTGTGATCTGGTGAATCACCATGGTATCGTAGTACACTGTTACCTGGTGCTTCACCATGGTACCGTAAGACACTGTGATCTGGTGCTTCACCATGGTACCGTAGGACACTTGATCTGGTGCTTCACCATGGTACTGTAGTACACTGTGATCTGGTGCATCAACATGGTACCATAGTACATTGTAATCTGGTGGATCACCAGGGTAACGTAGTACACTGTGATCTGGTGAATCGCCATAGTACCATAGGACATTGTGATCTGGTGCTTCACCATGGCCATGGTACTATAGTATATTGCTCTTGTGCTTGAGGGGAACCTGAGGGTTGTGGGGCCCCATAACATGGTTTTTCACATGGCTTCAGCATTGTAATTACATCCACCATTTCAACCACCATGAGACACACACACACACATTTGATACAGCTCAGTGCCTCACTGTGTTTTTGCTCTCCGGTTGATAGGTTTTGCTGTGTGGAGAAAAAATAACACCTCCCCCAACTCCCCCCCATCTGTCTCCCTCCTCCCTCACACACACATTCCAACAGCAGGGTCATAGGTCACGGCTATCAAAACAAAACAGGGTGGATGGGATTTCATTCATATCATAAAACATGGGCCTTTAGTCTCAAAGGATGAAGTGAAAGGAAGACTTGGAGTGAGAAATATAGAGAGTGAGTTAATAACAAGTTTACTTCACATGTTATGTTTTACTGTGATTAATGCTTAACTAAGTATAATTGCGATATGGTATAACACAGATAACACAATTTAAACGGGCAATATATGAAATAATCAAACTCTTTTGACATTAAGTAGAGAATCAAAATAGATGTCACTATTACGTTAATTCATTTAAAGCATTTGATTTGTCTTTGATGTTGTTATTGGGTCCCAGTGAATGAAAGCCTTTCACAGAGGATGTTAATCAGTGTTTAAGCCAACATGTTGTTCACATGTTTCTGTGTGTCATGTCTCTTCAGGGCTGCTGATCAGTGTGACCTGTGTCTCTCTGGTGGCATGAATTGGTCACATGGCATGTTGACCTACAAACCAGAGGAGGGATAATCCCCACAATGTCATACATATCCTTCTGTCACTACAGGGATGTACTCTTTTAGTTTTTACATGTTTTTTATAACAGGTAGTTGTTAAAAACCTAAAACCTGTTTTAAAAAAAATGTTTTATTTCATTTAAATACTGTAACATTTTTCCATCCTATTCTACCTAACTGGAGAAAAGGCACAGAATGATATTTCCCTCTTTTGCAATTCCTGTTTTTCTGGGAAGATTTCCTCATTAATACAATAAAATACAACACTTTCTTATTTTAATGAACTGCCTAGGATAGTAAAGAATTGATTATAGGTTTGTACAGTTAATAACTTTATGAAATACCTGTGTGACATAGTTTTTCTATTCCCCATTCAAATTGCATTCACAAACATGCTTAAGTCATAAATGTTTTTTGCAAAAACTATTATTTCTATAAATGCATTAAAACTGAGGCATATTATTTGTTGTAGTATCTGTGCTGCCCCCCTTTTAGGATGAAATTGGAATTATAGCAAACTGTATAGTTTCATTTGTTCAGAGGATAGTTCAAACAGAGTCCATTTTCAATCTGTATGACAGCAAAATGTAATTTTTCACACATTGGATGTACCTGTCGTAGTAGCCTGCTGGAAACCAGTTTAGATTTAAATATATATATTATTGATAGAGACAGACATTTGCCTGTATATCAACAGGTTTTTCCTCTCATGTTTTTCAGAGTGCTATTTTACAAATTCTTTCGGGCTTAATATTGGCTGATCGATTTTTCTGAGACATGAACACCAAGCATATCAACTTTGCAAGCTGGCCATTTCATCAGGATACTAATGGCAAATTGTTCTCATTATATTTAGCTGTAATTTAATTTAATTGAAATATGTATGGTGGTGAATATAAACACTAATAAATAATTGGTTTTCAAGCAGGTTATAGATTAGCCAATCGAAACCCATTATCTATTGGTGTCTACCCTCTGAGTGGACAAGCTGGGTGGAGCAGCAGATAGAGAACATGGTATACGTAATTTACCTCAACAATTCCTCTAAGCATTTCTGTATGTCCAAAACCCTCACTGACCTATCCTGTGTGCGGCTCCGGAACTAGCTGCACCCCCCCTTCAGTTCAGCATACTTATACCAACCAGCCCCACACAGCTGCTATCTATGTAAGCCAGACAGACTCCTCCGCAAGGCCATGTCATTAGCTGTTCATTAGAGTCGGACAGTCGAGACCTGATCTATCTCCTTCTCACATTGTAACAGAGATAACAACAATGTATCTCCATTCATCTCACTGTGTTGCTATGTACTTGGAAATTATGCTATCTCTGCTTAAAGAGAAGCATATCTAATGAGAGCCAAAATAGAACACTAAACTCCTGCTGAGTAAACAAACATCTGCTCTTATCAGAAGCTACATGACAGAAGCTACACAATGTTCTGTGGTGGATGGAGTGTTTGATAGAGTGTCTCCTTGTGCCTGCTGAGACTGTTGTGGAAAAAAATATATATATTTTGTTCTCTGCGTATTCATAGACTGGGAGCCAGCGTAATCACAGCACTGCCAGATGTCTATCCACAACGCTTTGTGCTGCTACGTATGGGAGACAGGCCTGTAGCAGCGAGCCGTGCAGCTGCCTTGTTTCGGGTCATGCTGAGGCTCAATTCAATCAAAGGCGCATTGCAGTAACCCAGTAGCTTTCTTAGAAAATTTAATTACGTTGCTAGGTACACATTACTAACACCTTTTTAACAGCCATAACTTATCATTATATCTGCCTTAACAGACTTTAAAGAAATGAGAACCTGCGTATGTAAAAAGTTTGTTGTGATGGTTGTAATTGTTGACTCTTCATCTGGATGTCTTATGCTATAATGTCCACAGTTAACAACCACATTGCAGTTCATGTAATCACTTGGGTATGATATAAATATTTTTGTAATATAATAACATGACAGAAGGTTGGTAAATGAGATTACACTGTAATAACATCTGGGATGTGAACTAATATGTATCACGTCATAGCTGGCGTTGTAATGTAGACTGTGAAAATGGCAGTTTTCAACAGTATTCATTAGAATGATATGACAGCATGATGAAACTTCCTGGAAAACACTCAATTATAATCATATATAATTAAACAGTTTATACCTACTTGTGAAATATTACACTGCATTATATAGCTTTTACAAAGATAAATATCTAATTAATGCATACATAAGAACAGCAACATTAAAAGGTACTATTTGTAAAGTAGACTCCAAACTAGAGTAAACTCCAATGGAATCACTTTCTAAATAGGTACACACCCCAACATTAATATAAGGTGACAACGGACAATTCAAATGCCAATGACGTCAGCTTTCTTATTGCTTAGCAGCATTCAGCCAAAATGAGACTGTATTGTATATCAAACAAACTGTAAGAAGAAAGACAAATGTGTGTAAGTTATACTGAGACAAATGTACAGTGGTTGAGCTGAGAACAGGAGCACATAAACTACTGGCCATGTTAACACTGAGAAATAACCATGTGAGAAACAATGATTTTATAACATGGGTTTTATGTCATTTATTTCCTCAAACTGGAATGTACATCTAGAACGAGGGGAATGAGAGTTGGGGGCCAGGGAGGTCTCATACACCATCTTTTAGTGGCCTACAACATCTGCTCATCTTACAACATTCCTGGCAATCTAGCAAATGTCAGACTCATCAATCTAAACATGTCTCTTTTACAATCTACGGTACCTAACACGTCTTGTCTCACCATTGTCTCGTTAAAGCCTCATAGGTTATTCCAACAATGCCTGAGGCTTCACTCTTCAGTTTTGAAGTAAAAAAGCAAGGCCTCTCCTTCCTTAATTGGCAGAAAAAGACTGATTTGGTAAGACAACCGGTGAGACCAAATGAAACAATAAATGGAAAAGGGTACACTGAATACGTTATAATGAAATATATAATCATAGTCTTTACCAAGTCCAGCAGAGAAAACTTTTAAAGCATCTCTTGAAAGTAACACAATGACAGGACAAGATTATTCTAGCACCCAGAAAAAAAACAACCTGTCTTTTTCAGCCGCGTCTGACTGCCTTGTCTCTGCCAGTGTGCTGTTGCTTGTAGTCCAATCAGAATCCACTATTGCTGAAGGGTTATGATGTTCATTTAAAGTCCAGAATGTCCCGGAATGATGAAAAGTCGCAGAGGGATGAGGTCAAACAGAGGCTTGTTCTGTTTCTCATCACTCCGTCACTACATCCAATGCTCCCGAACACCATGCACCATAACTTGGCAGTCGTCACGAGTCAGTTGCTTTGTACAATATGAAAACATTTTTAAAAACAATGCATCTATGTCTGTGTATTAGCTGTGGTCCTGAGACCTGTGTTTTAAAGCCATCATGTAAGGTCTGTCCCCTAATTACAATATGTGCACAATGTAATGAAACTGCATGTTTCAAACCACATTGACAGATGGCCTCCAATATGGTGCTTTATGGAGACGATCGTGTGGCAATTTAACAACAAACTCTAACCTCTTCATGTCTGGCATTCCTCAGCCAGCCAACCATGGGTAATCATTTACCAGTGCATTTGGGGAAATAAAAATAGACAGACGCTGACACCAAATAAAAGTAAAAATCAATCACCTCAAAAATGGTTTAGGTAATTCCCCTTATTGCAATTGGATGAGGCTATATGAACAAACCCGGCCAACAACCGGACATGTGCAGTGGACTTAAGAGCAAACGGGTTTGGTTTATTCATTCGTCGTAATAAATTCAGCAATTTATGCCAAGCTATAGGGACCTAATTTGTTAACGTTAATGTGAAACATGTTTCACAAAGTTCTGACCTGGGAGAGTGTTCAGAATCATTACTCAGAATCATGAGTGAAAACAAAATACATTTTACTGTGACAATCTGTACAATAAAAGAGCTTTAGCTGTCACCCTGGCACAGTAAAGAAGCTATCTAGCTAGCTACAGTAATTACCTATTCTTAATGAATGCTTATGGTGCTCAGTAACTTAGAGACAGTTCCAGACATTTACTAATAATACTACAATTACATGTATAGTCTGCATTTTTACTCAAATTCAGTTGTATGCAAATGTTTAGGCACCCCTGAAAATAAATTTCCATGATTTTCATTTATAAATAATTGGGTGTTTGGATCAGCTATTTAATTTTGATCTATCAAATAACTGAAGGACACAGTAAAATTTCGGTAGTGAAATGAGGTTCATTGGATTAACAGAAAATGTGCAATATGCACCAAAAACAAATTTGACGGGTGCATACATATGGGCACCCTTGTCATTTTGTTGATTTGGATACCTGTAACTACCTAGCACTGATTAATTGGAACACACAATTGGTTTGGTGACCTCATTAAGCCTTGAACTTCATAGACAGGTGCATCCAATCATGACAAAAGGTTTTTAAGGTGGCCAATTGCAAGTTGTTATTCTCTTTGACTCTCCTCTGTCGAGTGGCAACATGGGGGCCTCAAAACAACTCTCAAATGATCTGAAAACAAAGATTGTTCAACATTATGGTTTAGGGGAAGGCTACAAAAAGCTATCGCAGATTTTTAAGCTGTCAGTGTCCACTTTGAGGAACATAGTGTGGAAATGGAAGACCACAGGCACAGTTCTTGTTAAGGCCAGAAGTGGCAGGACAAGTAAAATATCGGAGAGGCAAAGGTGAAGGATGGTGAGAATGGTCAAAAGTAGCCCATAGACCACCTCCAAAGACACACAACATCCTCTTGCTACAGATGGTGTCACTGTGCCGCGTTCAACAATTCAGCGCACTTTGCACAAGGAGAAGCTGTATGGAAGAATGATGCGGAAGGAGCTTTTTCTGCACAAAAAACAAACAGAGTGCTTGAGGTATGCAAACATACATTTGGACAAGCCAGCTTCACTTTGGATGTATGGCCAGTGCCGGTACTGGGAATTTGTTAAAGTTGAGGGTCACATGGATTCCACTCAATATCAGCAGATATTTGAGAATAATTTAGAGGAATCAGTCACTAAGTTGAAGTTGCGCTGGGGCTGGGTATTTCAACAAGACAATGACCCAAAACACACACTCCGGCATTTATGCAGAGGAACAAGTACAATGTTCTGGAATGGCCATCCCAGTACCCAGACCTGAATATCATTGAAAATCTGTGGGTTGATTTGAAGTGGGCTGTCCATGCTGGGCAACCATCAATCCTAACTGAACTGGAGATAATTTGCAAGGAGGAATGTTCCAAAATACCTTCATCCAGAATCAAGACACTCATTACAGGCTAAAATTTCTGCTAAAGTAGGCTCAACTAAATATTGATGTGATATTTCTGTTGGGGTGCCCAAATGTATGCACCTAATTCAGTTTTGATGCATATTTTTTGTTCATCCAATAAATTTAATTTCACTACTGAAATATTCCTGTGCCCTTCAGTTATTTGATAGATCAAAATGAAATTCCTGATCCAAACACCCAATTATTTATAAATGAAAATCACGGAAATTGTCAGGGGTGCCTAAACTTTTGCTTACGACTGTGCATTCAAGTGGGTTGGAACAAGTTGGCTACAAGCGGTGACGTGATACAGACGCCTGGAGAAGCAAGTGGGGTGTGCATGACGGGAGAATCAGTCAGTTGGAAACACCTCAATACAACACTGCTGCACTAGTAATTCACACTGGCTTGTCATTTCAAGTTAAATAATTGGCATATACTGTAGCTGCCTGGTGAAGCAAGAGCACTGTTTCTAGTGGAAAGCAACAGTCAATGCAAAACACCTCAGTCCAACAACATTGTTAATTCACACCGGCTGGCCGTGTTATTTTAAGGTATTTAGCATGTTCTGGACTGTTGCATTGAGACACGAAACAATACGTTTTTTCTACCTCATTCAAATGAACATAACTTTTTTACAAGTTTCAACAAGTGAGATGCTGGTTTTGGCAGCATCAATACTAGCTGGCTTGGATGGGTCAGGGTGGCTGAAAGAACACTCCCACCTAACTCTCACTGTGCAACACACATTCATTTGTTGACGAGGCTTGTCCGTATTGCCTCAGCTATTCTCTGTAACTGTGGGTGGGGTCTTTTGATGACCTCTGTTATAGAGCAATACAAGCTGTTGACATGTTAAAAATACAGGCTGGCACATTCGAGATTGCAAAAAAATGTTTGGGCCCCCTATTTTAGTCCGGATGTGTAACAAATTGTTTATATTATTATGCACAAACTAAGTAGGATCATTATCTTACCGCATTTAGCCTGAAATCTGAATTTTCTGATTTGTTTTTCACTTCTACAATTGCCATTTTCGGACGTAACGTCAGGGAGGGAATCTCCCCTAAAGTGTGTGACGTATGGTTCACTAAAGTCGAGGAGGAACAGTTGGCAGAGCTGTCAATTAAACCAGAGCTGCACAGGTTGCAAAATGGGCCCAACATCTAGACACAGAAGAGCGAGAGTGAAAATACAAACCTAGACAACTCAACATTGTGGAATGTATCATTATGCTTTTCTGACTTGCCATTTAAAAATTCCATTGAAAACTGATGGATTTCATGAATATTCCATAGAATAAGCTCCTGCAATATGGAGAGCCTAAATGTCGAACTGTTCGGGCCAACGAATGCTTTCATTCGGTACATTCATTTGTAACCAAGTGGGAAAAGGGACAGTACCAGTTGTGACGTAGAAATACCTGCTGGATGCATTTAAGGTACATGGTTTGAAAGGTTAATGACAAAGAAAATAAAAACACAGGTATCAATTATTAAATAAAAAAGGACATTAATAGATAAGAGTTTTATAACTAATATATAGCTGTTGTACATTACAGCCACAACTGTTGTTAAAAAGTAAAATTTCTTAATAGGTTACATCAGCGGCCGCTCAAAAAGACTTCCAATGTGTATGGGGTAAACTTCCACTCACTCCCTGTTACGAATGCAGTATATGTTACGGCAAAATGTAGTTAGCTCACGACTTGATAGAGGAAAAATATAACAGCTGTTTTTGATTAACTAACAATGCCATGCTGGTAAGTAGTATCATTCAATCGAAGCCCAACCCTGAAACAAAATGTAGGCTAAAATGTATGTGCACACCATTTCATAACAAAGATACCGCATCTTCACATAAACACCTAAAGTAGGATAATCCCATTTGCCATCCAATGACCAACTGACATATCTGTATTTAAACTTCTATATAATCTTCAAGGTCAATAATATAGGTAAACTGGTGTGGACATTTAAGGGTTTTGTTCAGTAGCTGTGTGTTAAAGTCGGGGTACAGATAGTACAGGAGAAGTAAAGTGTTTGCGGGTAGAATTTTTCCAATACTTTGTCCTATGTTTAAGATTGCCTGTAATATACAACATCTCTGTCCTCTTGTACACTCCTCGATTCTCTGTGACATTTTATGTACAGAAATGTCAACTTTGTCAATGCTAAGAAATAGTAATGTGAGTGAGCAAATGGGATAAAGGAAGAGTACCACCTTCATTTCAAAGACAAACAAAATAAATAACAGTACCTAGAACTCATCTATACTGCAGAACATACAACTTAAAAAAGACAATTAAATCAGTGCTAATAGAAATCTGACTAAAATATTAATAAAAATGGACCAAATGTTTTAGAAAAGAAAAAAAGATGATATGTAATCTGTAAATAATACCAGTGGGTAGAGTTTAGCTTTGATATTAGGGTTTGTGGTTTTAACCCCGTTAGACCCAGCGCAGTGGTAAAAATGCAACACTGGCTAAACTGCAACCAGTACAGTTCCTAATAAAACAAATTAGGTCAAGCACTACGCAGTGCATCTCCTTGGGCCCAAATGTAATACTCTGCAGTATCGGTTGTGTAAGTATTATTATTTTGGCGTCTGGAGCCTCTAAAACATTGAGGCTAAAACCTGTACACTTCTCTGAAAACACTTGTTCTTGACACAAGCCTGTTGTATAACACATCCAGTAGTTATGCAGGATAAATACACGCAAAGATGTAGAGTTAGAGTAGGAATAAAACAAGAAAGTAACAAACATTCTGAGCTACTGGAGAGCTAGGGGTGATTTTGTAAAATCAGTCTAAAGGTTTGCAGAATTAACACAAGCAGCTACAGATTAAGAAGTCAGTGTTTCCCTTCAAAATCAATATATACTGTATACATTACCGGTCCAACATTTTAAACCACCCTTATTTTTTTTTATGCTACAGGTGACCCAATTACTGTTGATTAGTTACAAACCCTGTGGTGGTACTAATATACATGTCTCCAATGGAGGACCAAGTTTGCTCAAATAAAAAAAAAAAAAAAATGCATCAATAAAAATATTTATATATAAAAATATTTATACATAAAATATACATAAATATAAATTTATTTATTTCTGTGATAATCTTTTTTACATTCATTTATTTCAATATTCTGTTTTTTCTGTATTCATTTATTTCCGTATATATATCTATTTCTGTATTTCCACATCCTTAAGCTAATGAGGGGGCGGGACTTAATCGTTCAGCCATAGTAATCAAGCCAAGAGCGGGAGATAGATACAGATTGTGAATGTAAAAAACGCAGCTGGGAAGGAACCAAGAGTACGACACAGGGTTGGTTTGTAGGAGATGCAATGTCACAAACAGACAATCCTACTAACAAATAACATTCCACAGCATCCATTTTGGCAATGTATGAGAAGGGCGTCTGACTGCTCCGGCATTAATGGAATTGTATATCAAAAAATTAAGGCAATGATCACACTTCATCCAAATTCCTACACTGCAGGGTCAACTTCTGTGTAGTTAGATGCTGATTACTGCAATAAACTTTCAGCCAGACCCAGATATGGAAATAAATTTATATTAAAATAAATAGAGAAATAAATGATCACGGAATAAAGAAATTATATTCATTAATAAATGTAGAATTTCATATTTTTATGCATATAATATGTATAAATATTTTTATTGATGCATATATTTATTTATTTATTTATTATTTTGGCAGACTTTTTCTTCCATAGTCTCCTACATGACGTTCCGGACCGAATGATAGCATTTTACGAAAGCTAGCATGATATCCCAGTCGGTTTTGGGTAGACATTGTATGATTGTTTAGATGTTTTCTGCAGTAATGCCATTACAAAGTTTAATTCATACTGTAGGTTAGTTAAGCCATCAACTCAGTTACATCTCATAAAACGGAAAGGAGAGTGGGAACCTCTGTTTGTTTGCGCACAGCTGAATGTGATAGACTAGTTGTTCCGGGTTGTGCGTATCAACCGTGCTCCTATTCTCATTGGCGGAACAGCAAATGGTTTTACCACAAATGTGTGAATGAAGCATTACCCCTCATTTACATATTCATGGTAAAAATCTGTTTTTTTATGTCGTTGAGTAGGCAAAAGGATGGTTCCTCAGTGTGTGACAACAACTATAAAACATGGAATCGTGATGGTCTGGGGCTCTTTTGCTGGATCCAGTGTCAGCGACTTGCACAGAATGAGTGGCACCTTGAAAAGGCTACCACAGAATTTTGCAGTGCCACGCAATACCCTCTGGTTCACGCAAAAGGGTAAGTAAGCATCCGGAAAGCATACCTCCTATGGGGAGAATCTGAGGATAACAAAGCACCACCTTCCGTTAGCATTCCCATAGACTCCCATTCATTTTTGGCAACTCCTACTCACGCTCTCCATCTCTGCAAGAGGCACGATTCTGAATGATTCAGATTTCACTTGGCACAGCTACCAGAAGACTTACAACTTTCAGACAGGTTGCTCGCATCAAATCTACGTTGTCAAGTTCAGTTTGAAGCTCAGCTACCACAGGAAAAGTGCTTCTAATTGACTTCACTGGTCTCTGTTGAAGTCTATGGCGTTGCTGTGGCCATTTTATTCACTGTCTATGGGTGTACGCCCAGTTGGGCAGAGGTCCATCCTACAGAAAGTTAATGTGCCAAAACGGACCTTCAGGCTACAGTATATTAAATGTTGTTAAACAAAATATATTTTTATCTCCAATTGTTCATTAGTTCTGTGCTTTAATTTCAGAGTTCATTGAGATATTAAACTGTATAATTTTCAATTAAAACAGGAAAAAATATAGGTATTTTAAAATGGTTCACTGGTAGTGTATATTTTTAAATCAGTGTTTTATAAGGTCAGGATGCTGCCATGGAGCACCACAGATTTTTGGAAAATAAGTATGCCAGTTTATCTAACACATTTATCCTAAGGACAATAAAGTTCCATGTAGAACTTCTTCATATATAGAAAACCCACAAAAATGTTCTCAAAATATTATTTCGTGAAAAAAATAAAACTGGGATAGTAGAGTAGGGTGAAGAATATAGCTATTTCAAACAAAATATTTATTTTTAAATAAATATTTGGCATTTTAGAGGAAAATACCGTTAGACAGTATGTTCCATCACATTTTGATATTTGTGTAGAATTTCACTAATTTTAAACAAAATCTTTTCATATAGTGAAACCCCCAATTGACACAGTTCTGAAGGCTACTTCTGGATCAGTGCTTGGGTCTTACAGGGTTAAAACTGACAGAGCACACAAGCAGACATCCTGCTTACGTGTACTGTAGGCACGTACGCAAAAACACAATCACTCACAACACACACGCACACTAATACTTTGAGAAGGTTTGACATTTAATATCTAGTGTCAGCCCTCACTTTGAGTGAGCGGCCTGAGTGAGCTGCTGCCACTGTTAAAAAGCCCTCATGTCCAGGCCTCACAGCCTTCATCATAGGGTTCAGAGCAGGAAAGTGGTCCAAACCCCCCTTTATTTATCCATCTAGTGTCAGGGCGCTGTGCAGCACCGTAACTGGGGCTTGGGGGTGGGCAGGCAGACGTCCAGACAGTTTGTCACAAAGAAGGAGGTGGAGTAGGGGAGATAGAGGGAAAATTACAAAGAGTAGTCTATATGCTAGTCCTTCTGTGTGTCTGAGCCTGGCTCTGCGGAGGTCCTGCCCTCATACTTTGTAGTAGATGTTGGCTGGGCTCTGGGGCGGCATCTCCTGGACGATGTAGACTGGATGGCCGTAGTCCCCGCTCACCTTCTCGTAGTGCGGGCAGTAGGCCGAGTCTGAAGTCCGCAGCGGGATGATGATGTCACTGGGCTCCGAGCCATTGTTGCCTCCGGAGGAGGAGCCTGCCTGTCCGGCACTGCCCCTCTTTGGGGTGAGGGTGGCCAGGGTCATGTTGGGATGGTGGCTCTCAGAGTGCTTGTTCTGTCGCCGGCGGTAACACACCACGCAGATGACTGCCGTCACGATGAGGAGGAAGACTCCGCCCCCTGCCGCTCCTGCGATCACTGCCACGTTTGAGGAAGGTAGAGGGTTGTTCCCCCCACCCTCTCCACCCGAACTCGCCGTGGAACTGTTTCCTGTTAGGGGAGAGGAAACAGAAGTAATAATTAGTTACAGTGCACCCCATAAGTACCGGGACAGTCAAGTCAAAATGTGTATTTTTGCTCTAATCTCAAGGCATGACAAAATAACTAGACTAAAAAAATTAGAGTTCAATTCTCTAAGGTACAGACTGTCACCTTTTATTTATGGCTGTTTCAACACATACAGTATTGTACAAAAGTCTCTAGCAAAAAAATGCTTTAAACCGAAGAAAAGGACAATTTTCCGCCCTTGAAAATTGAATCAGTATTCTTAGATACACTGTTGTGCAGTTTTATAATAAATCTGATGGTATTTTGGAGAACATCTACAGACTTTGGCTGTCTTGCTTGCTTCTGTCTGTCTGTAATCTCAGAAAGCCTTTATGATATTGATATCAGGGCTCTGTGGAGGACATACCATCTGTTACAAAACTCTTTGTTCTTCTTTTCACTGAAGATAGTCCTTTATGACCTTGGCTGTGTGTTTGAGGTCATTGTCCTGTTGAGCTGTGAAGCACTAACCAATGAGTAACATCTTCATGTACATTAGTTGCCACAATGCTTCTGTCCATTTTTGTACTAATTCTGCTGCTGTCATTTCTTACTTAATCAATGTTATTAATGCTCTGTCTTGGTTTAGGTCATATCTAGCTGGACGTAGTCAGCGTATTCAATTGAAAGGTTTTAGTTCAAGAACATCTACAGTTACCACTGGTGTTCCCCAGGGTTCTGTTTTAGGCCCGCTTCTTTTTATTATCTATATGCTCCCTCTCGGTTATATTTTAAAGAAGTATGATATTAATTTCCACTGTTATGCAGATGACACCCAACTTTACATGTCTGCCAAACCAA
>JACXGM010026505.1:0-14845 GCA_016801145.1 Umbra pygmaea
TGTCAAACCAGATCCACAAAGGGCCTAGTGTCTGCAGGTTTTCGCTTTTACCTTGTACCTGAATGATTGAATGTCACTAATTAGTTAGGATCTCCCCTCACCTGGCAGTCTTTATAGTTCTTAATTGGGCACTAATTGAAGGGAAAGACCAAAAACCAGCATACACTAGGCCCTCCGTGGAACCGGTTTGACACCTGTGGTCTATGGTTTTTCATGCTGGTTACAGCATTCCGGATTTCCTACTTATTCACTTCTGATTCCTGGGAATCGAAGGGAAGCTGTAGCTGGGTTGTTCTGCGCTCATAGAATAAACAACTGAGTGTCCGCTGTGTAAACAGCAACTTTGTTAACAATTACTCCTGAGGTAACCTGTATGCATATGCCCGAAGAACACCAGCAGAACCTTACCGCCATCTGGTGGCTAACTTGTTTATTGCCGGCTCAGGGCTCACAAGCCTTGCTTTTGTGGATGGGTGATCTATCATGTTTATATGTCTTGTTCCTGTTTATTTTGACAAGTTAGCTGTCTGTTGTTCTCCAGAACACCAGGCAGCCCTCCTGCAGCTGAAGAGAGAGTGCAAAGAGGAAGTGGAGAAGTTACAGGTCAGTAAAGAGCCTCCTGTCCTGCCTGTAGTAATTTAAGATTCACCAGCTGCCTCTGCGGTAGACCTTTAGGTCATACAGCTGTTCTTCCATGTCATTATTACATAATAGTATTCAGTCTAATTCTATTACTTACTTTCGAAGGAAGAGGTTTAGCAGGGTAACACCAACTTTAACCTTAACCGCAGGAGGACTTTGGGAAGCAGCTGCGGCAGGTGAGAGGGGACAGCGAGGAGCATGTGTACCGTCTGGAGCACACTGTGGCCAGGCTGCAGAGGGACTTAGCCCTGGGTGCTCGCCACCAGCACGGAGAAACCCGAGACGTGGCCGTATCCACTGGAGATGACCTCTCACCCCGGGCCTTCCGCACAGTGTGCGTTCAGACGGATCGCCATTCTTTCATCCGGACTCCCGAGAATGAAGATGGAGGTGTTCTGCCGTGTCTCGGCCAGCGACTCAATGCTCCCAAGAGACTGGACCTTTGCTCCATCAGCCTGAGTCTGTCTGGCCAGGGTGCCTCTTCATCTTCCGTGCTCCTCCCTCCAACTCCTCCAACTTTCACAAACCAGACCCAGGGACTTGATGGCCTCCCGACACCCCCTGTTCCTCTACCCATCTCAGGTCAAGAGACCCCTCCACCCCCACCACCTCCTCCAGGCTGCGGCCCACCTCCACCTCCTCAAGGCTGCAGCCCACCTCCACCTCCTCCAGGCTGCGGCCCACCTCCACCTCCACCTCCTCCAGGCTGCGGCCCACCCCCACCACCTCCTCCAGGCTGCGGCCCACCTCCACCTCCACCTCCTCCAGGCTGCGGCCCACCTCCACCTCCGCCTCCTCCAGGCTGCGGCCCACCTCCACCTCCACCTCCTCCAGGCTGCGGCCCACCTCCACCAGGTGGTCTTAACTTCAATGCTCTGCTGGATAAACCTCCTAGGAAGCCTGTTGTGGAACCCAACTGCCCCATGAAACCACTCTACTGGACCAGGATCCAGACACAAGACAATAGGTGTGTTTTTCAGGCTTCACAATAAAAATGTTAGTCAGTCAATCCAGGTAAGCAAACTGTCAATGAATTAGTTGCTCGGTAAGCCAGTTGGTCACTGGGTTAATCAGTATAATGTATTTACGAAGTCATTTTACAACAACAGTTGTCAACTTGTGACAAAGCTTCGTATCAACCTAGTCTTAAACTTTTTCTCAAAGTTTAGGTTTACACTTTACACTTCCTTTTAAGCCTTTAGGATATTAAATGAGATCCTTACTAGATTATTTGCTAGGATTGGGTAGAAAGACTTTGCTATAAACATTCTGGGTCGCTGTAACTGTAGCAGACAGTTTAGTGTTGTCTGTGTAACAGTGACCAGTGACACACTAGACATTGATTTTTGTGGCGTCCACTTCCACCATCACTCTGCTGCACTGTGAGGTGACAGCGAGTGAACAGAATTGTTCCCACATGCCAATCACAATCAACGCAAAAAGAACCTCAACTTGTTGTCACGTGTGTTATTACTGCTTCTCAACACTAATATCATCATCCCTGCTGTTCCTCTGACGAAGAGCGTGTAATAGCACAAATGTTTACTGCATTTTGACCACAACAACCTCACTAAATCGTTTAAAGAAATTGCTTGTGCCACAGTTTATTCTCAAACTCACAAATGTTTAAGGTATTGATGTAAACCAGAGGTTATCAATGTCTTGGCTGGAGGGACAGAAATGTGTGAATAAACAAGTTAAGGGCAACACATTTAAATTAATAATCCATATTAAAACAGTTACATAATATACAAGCTTGCGGGCCACAGGTTCTGGAGTCAAAGGCCAGTCGCAGCCACTAATGTTGACTAATATATCTTGGTTTCTGTCCCTATGTCTCTGTCTCTCTATTCTACTATCAGTGGTGACACGTTGTGGAACTCTCTAGAGGAACCTGACATCATCAACACCACAGAGTTCGAAGACCTGTTTTCTAAGACAACTGCAAAAACCAAGAGGAAACCTCTGGCAGAGGCCTACGAGAAGAAGGCAAAGTCCAAGAAAGTACGGCAAGGCTACTATGAATAAAATTAATTGTTGTAGTATTAATGTTACCCAATAGAGGCCACTGATGTCTTTCGAAGATTACAGTAACTGAAATATTGCTTGATAATCCACACCTAATACAGTTCTGACGTTCTTTCAGCTACAATTAGGGTTCTCAAGCTATGGCCTTGATTCATATTTTTCAGTTTTAATCATTTTGATTTCTTGAGACCGAGTGTGTATTTGCTCTTTCTCTTGGAGTAGACATGGCAGCCTTGAATTTGAAAATAGTTATTTGACAGTGATGTCAACAATTAAAGCAGGAGAGTCATTTCATATTTCATACATTTTGCCACAGAAGATGTGTCTACATTTCTCAGACACCTGGTAATTACCAGGCTGTGTATACTTGAGCTGATGTTCCAATTATGGTAGGCTATATAAATTATCTAAAGCCAACGGTCACGGAAAATTTTATTCATAAAGCTGCAGCTCTGGCTTCGAATATTGGACAAAACAGTAATTTTCAGATCATCACTGTACTTACTGACACTTTGACAATACTTTCTCCTTCATTTGTGACGGTTGGAAGGAGGGTCAAACTGCTGTCCATGAATTAGTCCGTCATTCTTCCATTACTCCACGCGACCTCAGCATGGTCAGCACTACTCCGTTGTTGTCATGGTGACAGTGTTGTCCTCTTGTCAGATCGTTAAGCTGCTGGACGGGAAGCGTTCCCAAGCTGTGGGAATTCTCATCTCCAGTCTGCACCTGGAGATGAAGGACATTCTGCAAGGTAACGCATCACATTTTACCTTTATTAATTACGCGCACAGGGAGCAAGAAGCTATAGGAGTCATCAATATATAACATTATAATACGATTATCTCAGAGAATTATGCCCACTCTAGTTTCTTTATACAATGTAATCTAGACATTCGAACTCAGGCTTTTATCCCTGGCTTCTACATAAAACAGCATGTTTACCGTATGTGGGTTGTGTGGGACGCAAAACCAACGCCTTTGTCTAAGAAATCCTGACGCAATTCACATTTTACACATACAATATATTCACTATTTGGGGCCTGTTTAGTGACATTAGTTTATACTCCAACCAAGTGAGTAATTCAAACCACATCTAAGAATCGTTGTCAGGCCCCCTGTCTTTGACTTGACTCCAACCCCACCAAATCTCTATTCAGCTCTAGTGTAATACTGTCATTTCTGATCTAGGCCAACTGTGTGGAACATGTGGATTCGATGAATCAACGTGATCTATAGATGGTATTAGACAAGTAGACTGCCTCAGCGGAAAACATCCCATAATTACGTTGTGAGGCTTTGTCCTAAATGGCATCCCTATAAACTGTTCTCAAAAGTATTGCTGTATGTTGAGTAAATGGGTTTATGTGCTCTGGACAAAAAATAATGCACTATATATGGAATAGTGTGCCATTCGGGACATGGTCTTAGAGTTACCATTTCAACTGGGGAATACAGTCTATGGAAAGGAATCTGGACTGTGGATATCTTTGGTTTCTGTGGCAGGGACCGTTTGGTTGTTTCTTAGCAGTTGAGATGAGAGATTTGTTGACTTTGTGTGTGTGTGTGTGTGTGTGTGTGTGTGTGTGTGTGTGTGTGTGTGTGTGTGTGTGTGTGTGTGTGTGTGTGTGTGTGTGTGTGTGTGTGTGTGTGTGTGTGTGTGTGTGTGTGTGTGTGTGTGTGTGTGCGCGCACGCGCGCGCACGCACGCGTGCATGGTCTTCACTTACAAGACTAACCAAACAGATTCTGGAAATGTAGATAGATATACAGTAGATTGATATACAGTAGGCCACTTTGTGCCTGTGGATGTATCAGATTTGACAGCAACAGACTGAAAAATAGGGAACAGACCAGGAGAAACCAAAATGCTCTATTTGTTTAATTTGATCCAGGCATGTTGGATTTCATTTTGTAGAAAGTTGAAAAGATTGAGAATGTTGTAGAATGGAGACTTGCTTAGCCAGTCATGGCATTTTGTGTCATTATAGGAAGTCTTAGTACTAGTGTTATAATGTATATGTACAGTATAAATCTGAACTCTGCCTTCTTAAATCATACCCCTTCACCAGACTCTAATAATATCTGATCCTAGAACTAAATAGTTAGTCACACTGCAAAGTGTCCTGAAATTTGTTCCTTCAAACATGCTTTTTGACGCCATTATCCTTTTTGTTTGCTCCTGTAGCTGTGTTGACAGTGGATAACACAATAGTGGATGTGGACACCATCCAGGCTTTATACGACAATGTGAGTGTCCTGAAATTCTTCCATCTGTACATCAGTGTGTCGTTTGCAATTTATGTGCAATTTATCGTCATTTAGCAGATGTTACCAGTCAGAGTGGCTTACAGTGCATACATTTTAAGATAGCTAGGTGGAACCACAACAAAACACAGTAGCAATAAATACACCTTATTCACTAGAAAAACGGAGAGAACATTTTTCAATAGTTGTGTTTTTTTAGATATCTCCAGTATAAATGTATGGATAGGTGAAAGAAAGTCTTGTGCAAACATTTCCCTGCTTGAACGTGTTAAAGGGGATAAATTGCCAATATCTACAATTGGACTGTCGCTTTAAGAAAGCAGCTGTCTCACTCAGTGAGAGCATGGTCAAGTCAGCGAGAGTGCTACGACAAAGGGTTATAGCCCCGCCCCCCCCCCCAGTTATGCGCTGGGTAGAATGTGAAAAAACAATGATATCCCTGAAAAACAAATGGTTTGTCACTGTGAAAAGACACATTTGATGTGATGAATGTAGGTTGGCGGCTTTCAAGCTTACCTTTTCTGACACTGCCCGAAGATGAGGAAGAGGCCGCCTCGCAGACTTCCTTGGAAATATAGGGGGGTCCCTCACACGCTTTAAAGTTCAGAGGCATATTTAACACCTGCAAACAGAGAACTTGTGTGTGAGACCATTTTCATGTATGTTTTCTTTGGTTTGACTTTCAGAGAGCCCAACCTGATGAGTTGGAAAGGATAAAGAAACATTATGAGAGTCCAGAAGACCATGTTAAGTTTCTGGACAAACCTGAACAGTGAGTGTTCTCCTTTTTCCCCTACTGTTTATCCCTTTTAAGAAATAATTTAGTTGAGGGGTCTCAGTCTTTAATATAAAGACACAACCATCAAACATAGTCTGTAATCTGTAAATATCTTAAATAAATATTTCTGGGAAGGTTGCCAAAAGCAGATCAAAGGAGCAAAGACTCCATATGTGTATACTGTAGATTCCCTATGGTATAAATGCCCAAATGTCTCTGTCACTCAAAGGTACTACTAATGTTAGAAGAAATGAGAGGGATTGCTAGCTATTTGTACCAGGTTTATTTTTATTTATTTAACCTTTATTTAACCAGGTGGGCACGTTGAGAACATTCTCTCATTTGAGATGGCGACCTGGCCAAGATAAAAGCGTCGAGGTACAGACAACAAGAAGTTACACATAAAATTACAAGACAAGGAGTGCACAATAAATAGTAAAACAGAGAATAAAACAGTGAATGTAAAATAAATAATACAGTGAGCAGGTCAAACAGTCAGGCATTTGTACAATAGTGCAACAGATGGCGATACAAGGAGGGAGATGGTTGGTGAATACAGTCGCTTGGCGCTGTACAATACAGACAGTTATAAGGAGAAAAAAAATGAAGAGTAGGGGCTGAGGTAGATGGGTACAACTGTAGAGGTACAAAGTGGCTGTGCGTGAATAACTCTATGGTAAGTGGCATAATGACCGGGACTATGGGAGGTGGAGTGTGCAAAATATACAGAGACAGCTATGCTGGTCAGATTGTGCAAAGTGCATAACGACAGAAGAGGGTTGGGTGGGAGTAACATGTGCAGTAGTCTGACAGTAGATTGGTTAATAGTGCTTTGAAGGTTGTTAGCAGGACAATAGAATCATTAGCAGCAGAGAATTGGAAGGAGAAACGGCCAAAGGAGGTGCGGGCTTTAGTGGCAACCAGAGTTATAAACCTGGTTGAACGCAGATTGAGAGAGGGTGTTGCTCTGGAGATTAATGATCTCAGGTAAGGTGGGGTTTTGCCTAGGAGACACTTGTAGATTAGATGATACCAGTGTGTTTGACGCCGGGTGTGTAGTGAAGGCCAGCCAATTAGTGTATAGAGACTGCAGTGGTGGGTGTTATATGGAGCATTTGTGATAAAACAGATGGCGCTGTGGTATACAACATCTAATTTTCGAAGTAGAGAGTTTGATGCAGATCTGTAAATTACATCACCAAAGTCTAGTATCGGAAGGATGGTCATTTTAACAAGGGCAAGTTTGGCTGGAAAGGTGAATGAGGCTTTATTACGAAACAGGAAGCTAATTCTGGACTTAATTTTTGATTGGAGCTTGTTGATGTGGGTCTGGAAAGAGAGTGAAGAGTCTAACCAGATACCTAGGTATATGTAGTGGTCTACATATTCCAGCACAGACCCGTCAAGTGTGGTGATATTTGGTGGGCAGGCAGGTGCAATGTGTGATCGTTTGAAGAGCATACATTTCGTTTTACTAGGATTTAAAAGTAGTTGGAGACAACGGAAGGAATGTTGTATGTTATTAAAGCTTACTTGAAGGTTTTTTAACACAGAGTCCAACGTCGGGCCAGATGTATAAAGAATGGTGTCGTCTGCATACAGGTGAATCATGGAGTCACCTGCAGCAAGAGCAACATCATTATTATATACAGAAAATAGAGTCGGCCCGAGAATTGAACCCTGAGGCACCCCCATAGAGACAGCTAGAGGTCTGGATAGAAGGCCCTCTGACTTGACACACTGAAATCTTTCTGAGAAATAATTTGCGAACCAGGCTAGGCAGTCAGTAGAAAAACCCAGGATCTTTAATCTATCAATGAGGATTGTGTGATTGACAGAATCAAAAGCCTTGGCCAGGTCAATGAAGACTGCTGCACAGTAGTGTCTATGGTCGATAGCGGTTATGATGTCATTTAGGACCTTGAATGTGGCTCGGAAACCAGATTGCATGTCAGTGAGGCTGTGGTGAGATTCGAAATGATGGATAATTTGTTTATTAATAAGGGTTTCGAAGATTTTAGAGAGGCAGGGCAGGATGGAGATTGGTCAGTAGCAGTTTGGGTCTAAACTGTCCACCCCTTTGAATAGAGGGATTACTGCAGCAGCTTTCCAGTCTTTAGGGATCTCTGACGAATCAAAGGAGAGGTTGAAAAGGCTGGTGATGGGAGTAGCGATAATTACCGCAGACAGTTTTAGGAAGGAGGGGTCCAGATTGTCTAGTCCGGCCGATTTGAAGGGGTCAAGATTTTGCAGCTCCCTGAGAACATCAGCTGTCTGGACATGGGTAAAGGAGAAACGTGGGCGTCTTTGGGTGGAGGCTGCAGAAGGTGGAGAGCTATTAGTTAGAGTGGGATTTGCCAGATGGAAAGCACGACCTGCCATGGCAAAATGCTTATTGAAGTTCTCAACTATGGAGGATTTATCGATGGTGACAGTATTATCAAACCTTAGGGCTACGGGCAGCTGTGCGGAGGTGTTCTTATTCTCCATAGACTTTACTGTATCCCAGAACTTATATACCAGGTAATAACATGTGACCACTTACCAGTAACAAAGAAGATGTTAGTTTGAATACCGCCACTGAAACGCTGGAAATTCTCTCCATGAGTATGGCAGTTAAATCCTATAGATCCCTGGTAAAAAATAAAGGGGTGATGATTATTCAAGTGATAAAATGATCTATAATCTGATCCCAGATACGGAAGGTGTTATATACATACAGTATATTGGGAAGCAACATTCAAAAATCAGCTGGACGATGCAGGAGCATTGTCAAGTCAAAACATGCCAATGTGAATGATAGTATAAACAAGGATAGTACAGGTCACATCCAAACATGCACATTGCTCCATATCAAGGCATCCTATTCATGTCATTGTTTGAAACAAGGATTGCAAGATTCCAACAAAGTTTTATACATTTTCTGTTGGAAAAAAATGAAAAGATTCCAACATCAAGTTAATAAGCAGGACAAAAGGAGAATCTTTCAAAAGGGATTTCAGGATTACCTGTTTTATTTTTTGCAAAATCTTTATAGTTTCTAACCCTAATTTGAACTTTAATGTATATATGAAAAAGATAGTTGTACGATGTTGACATAGTGGCAAAGTATACATTTCATAAATATATACGATATACAGTAAGTAATTTTGACTGTTGGATGCAGGTGATCGTTCTGAATGTTTACAGTTTTTCTCAAACGCTTTGGCACAATCGGCGAATGACTACTAAACTTTGTCAAACTATATGTTTTGTGAACATTTGGTCATTTGTTCCCATGACTAAAGTCATTTATCATTGCTTTGACACAAAATGCATTGAGTAAGCTTTGCAGATCAAAATAGTTTGCATTCATTTGGTATTGATTGATTTCACTCTCACTTGCAAGTATACACATGCTCATTGTGTAAAAATAGTACAACCAACAATCACAATAACCTGTCACACACATATATTAGATACATAGCATTATGTGGTGTTGTTGTCATAGTTGTTCGATGGATTGATTTGGGCTAGATGGGGAACAATTCATTTTCCACATAATTTAGAGCAACCAAGTGCAAATGCTGTCCAATTTAGTCGCAAATGCTGTCCAATTTAGTTGGTATATGCAGAATATGTTACACAATGTGGGATATGTGTAACTGTATGATTTACAATACCTACTGTAAATTATTTCCTAAATTGCTAAATTGCTCTACATTATTTTATAGTGAGTGTTGGAGCTGGAGGCTGATGAATCCCCACACGTTTTTGTATATGTTGATGAGGCAGGATTCAACTTGACCAAAGTCAGGAGACGTGGCTGTAATATCATTGTTGGTGACTATAGATCCGGTGACCAATGTTGATGTGTCAGGCTAGCGTGTAGGGAACATTACAAAGTGGGCTACCTGCCAGATGTGGGAGTGGTGTACTCAGCCACATTCCAAACATTGGGCCCTATAACACACCTCTATTTTCTGGAAAATCTTTACAGGGATCTAATTCATAGGAAAATGAGAGGGGGTTGGTAAGAAATTACTTGTTGTAGTTTGGTACATCGTAAGTTTCCATCGTTCAAATGCAATCAAGGAATAGTTTGTTGCCCAGCTAAATTTTTTGATGGAGTTTCTCCTACCACACTCCCCATTCTTGAATCCCATTGAGGAGTTATTTTCTGCATGGAGATGGAAGGTCTATGATCAACATCCTCACAGCCAGATGTCTTTACTGGGTGCAATTGATGCTGGTTGTGAGGATATCAGAGCAGATGGTTATAGGGGGTGGCTGCGTCATGCCAAAAGATGTTACAAGAGAGGATATCATGTGATGTGGATGAAATGTTGTGGCCTGACAGAAGAGAGATTGGATGACCTATGAGGTTGATGAACTGGCAGCCGATTTCACACTTTCATTGTACACTGTCATTTGACAAGATGTCTTTGTATTTGGACTGTCTTGGGTCTAACCAATGATAAAGGGTCCTTTTGTTTTGATGACAGTGATTTTGTCATTGATGGATTTATTTACATTTGAAATGTAAGTTAATTTTTTTGATTAAGTGAACTTTTTTTTTTTTGCAGGTCACATAGAGTGTCGTGCTGAATGTACTGTACCATGTGGTTTAAGGATTGTACTTAAGAGTTTTGACAAATGTTTTTATAAAAATGTGCCAAATCGATTAAGAAAAACTGTAATTATGGAATGGCAGACACATTAGCAAGCACGCCAGAGGCTCAAAACCAATGGCAACATACAACTTAAAAAGAAAGTCTAAAGTCCAAAACTCTGACTCGGAAATAACACATATATATATATATATATATATATATATACAGTGCCTTGCGAAAGTATTCGGCCCCCTTGAACATTTCGACCTTTTGCCACATTTCAGGCTTCAAACATAAAGATATAAAACTGTAATTTTATGAAGTGGAACGAAATTTATTGGATATTTCAAAATTTTAACAAATAAAGAGAAAAATTATTCAGCCCCTTTACTTTCAGTGCAGCAAACTCTCTCCAGAAGTTCGATGAGGATCTCTCAATGATCCAATGTTGACCTAAATGACTAATGATTATAAATAGAATCCACCTGTGTGTAATCAAGTCTCCGTATAAATGCACCTGCTCTGTAATAGTCTAAGAGGTCCATTGAAAGCACAGAGAGCAACATGAAGGCCAAGGAACACACCAGGCAGGTCCGAGATACTGTTGTGGAGAAGTTTAAAGCCGGATTTGTATACAGAAAGATTTCCCAAGCTTTAAACATCCCAAGGAACACTGTGCAAGCGATAATATTGAAATGGAAGGAGTATCAGACCACTGCAAATCTACCAAGACCCGGCCGTCCCTCTGAACTTTCAGCTCATACAAGGAAAAGACTGATCAGAGATGCAGCCAACAGGCCCATGATCACTCTGGATGAACTGCAGAGATCTACAGCTGAGGTGGGCGAGTCTGTCCATAGGACAACAATCAGTCGTATACTGCACAAATCTGGAAGAGTGGCAAAAAGAAAGCCATTTCTGAAAGATATCCATAAAAAGTGTTGTTTAAAGTTTGCCACAAGTCACCTGGGAGACACACCAAACATGTGGAAGAAGGTCCTCTGGTCAGATGAATCCAAAATGGAAATTTTGGCAACAATGCAAAACGTTATGTTTGGCGTAAAAGCAACACAGCTCATCACCCTGAACACACCATCCCCACTGTCAAACATGGTGGTGGCAGTATCATGGTTTGGGCCTGCTTCTCTTCAGCAGGGACAGGGAAGATGGCTAAATTTGATGGGAAGATGGATGGAGCCAAATACAGGACCATTCTGGAAGAAAACCTGATGGAGTCTGCAAAAGACCTGAGACTGGGACGGAGATTTGTCTTCCAACAAGACAATGATCCAAAACATAAAGCAAAATCTACAATGGAATGGTTGAAAAATAAACATATCCAGGTGTTAGAATGGCCAAGTCAAAGTCCAGACCTGAATCCAATCGAGAATCTGTGGTAAGAACTGAAAACTGCTGTTCACAAACGCTCTCCATCCAACCTCACTGAGCTTGAGCTGTTTTGCAAGGAGGAATGGGCAAAAATTTCAGTCTCTCGATGTGCGAAACTGATAGAGACATACCCCAAGTGACTTACAGCTGTAATCGCAGCAAAAGGTGGCGCTACAAAGTATTAACTTATTTTTCAGTTCTTTATTTGATTGTGTCCCACTTGTTGTTGATTCTTTACAAACAATTACAGTTTCATATCTTTATGTTTGAAGCCTGAAATGTGGCAAAAGGTCCAAAAGTTCAAGGGGGCCGAATACTTTCGCAAGGCACTGTATATATAAATTTTCTCACATAGTTGCGCCAGCTGGAGGACGGAGCGTGGAGAGGAATGATGGCTTTAGAAAGCTGGCAACACCAACTGCAGGGGGAGTCCCAGGATTGGGAGAAGTGACACAAAGTAACTAGGGTCATGTCATCTTTATTTGATCTGTGTCATCTCCAGGTTCCTGTATGAGTTGTCTCAGATCCCAGACTTCCCAGACAGAGCTTCGTGTATCATCTTCCAGTCGGTCTTCAAAGATGGAATCACCTCCATACGGAGCAAGGTGGACGTCGTCTTTCGTGTCTGCAAGGTAGTAAAACTTTCATTTTAATCATCAGTAGCACTAAGTTCCACACACCAGATGTTCAGTATCAGTAATTTGTTCAACGGATTCAGGCCCAGACACTTTGCATTGATTCTTCATTCTACGCTTTCTATTGAGCTTGATAACACATTGAGGGTACAGATGGCTCAGCAAATAGGGAGTCAGACTAGTAGTCGCAAGCTGTGCCAACTGTCATTGTGTCCTTGGGGAAAGAATTTTACCCTAAGTTGCTCCAGCGACAATGTTATTTTTTTTTTTTTTAATTTAACCTTAATTTAACCAGGTAAGTTGACTAAGAACAATTTCTTATTTACAGCAACGACCTGGGAGCAATTAGGGTAAAGTGTCTTGCCCAAGGACACAACGACATTGTTGGACAAATATTTTGTTACATCGACACATTTTTTGATACATGGAAACATTGTATGATACTTGGACACATTATTTGATATATGGATATATTATTTGATACCGTTCCATTTACCCACTCCAGCCTTCATTTTGAGCCTGTACTCCTCAATTAAGTGGTCTCCTGTGGTGACATGTACTGGAAATATTTGATGACAGTCCTCCATCTCTCACTCCAGGACCTGTTGGAGACCTCCAGCGTAAGGGAGGTAATGGGTCTAATTCTAGCCCTGGGGAACCACATGAATGGCGGTAACAGGACCAGAGGACAGGCTGATGGCTTTGGTCTGGAGATCCTGCCTAAGCTGAAGGATGTCAAGAGCAGGGTATGGCCTCATATGTTGTGTCTCTGGTTCAGTGTCTGAGTGTATAACATCACAGATGTTTTAGTAAAAGCCATCACATTATTTTGACAGCAGAAGACAGACAGATGTTTAGTATATTATGTTGTGTTTGGTTCTGGGGTCTTTGTGTTTGATTTCATTGTGACCGGTCTTTCTTCCTTTGAAGGACAATCGTATCACTCTGGTTGACTATGTGGTATCATACTATCTACATAACCTGGATGAGGTAATGTCAAACAATATTTCAGAACTTGGGCCATTTTTGTGGTTTGAAATTATTTGGATGGGAATGCAAATGGCAAACAATGTGATCTCTCGGATGTTGTTGTTCCTGGTTTAAAACAGAATGCTGGGACGGACAGAAGTGTGTTTCCACTTCCTGATCCCCAACAGGTGTTTCAGGCTGCCCAGGTTAAGTTTGAAGACGTCAACAAAGACCTGAGACAGCTTCGACGAGACTTAACAGGTCATATTATTTCAATTATTTTTTTGTTATTATTATTATTTATTATTTGTTGCTATTATATAGTAAACAATAATACAGTTTTAATAGTTAATATATTATCTGTAATGTATTGCATAATAGAGTTATTTTACAGGGATTAAAACCACAATGTAAGAAGGTAACTACGGTAAACTCATCCAAATTTCTTGAGGTTTCTTGAATCGCAATAGGTCTATTAATATATTACAATATTGGGAGGTCCATAAGGCTTACCAATATTGATGTTATTATTATAGTAATACCAATATTAGTTTGCAAGGATTGATCTGAAGACTACATACTACTGTAATAGCAGCAGATGGTTGCAAGTTTTGTTGCCACAATGGCACGCCCAGGGGGCCAAGACTTTGTTCAGCCATGTACATTAAGTCATGTCATTGTATGATAATGTTACTACTCTTGGGTTGGGTTCTGGTTACTAGGGTGGATTCCTGATGATTTTTACACAATGCATCCACTTTCCAGTACTTCTGTTGCTGTAGTCACTGCTTCAACTGCTAGAACCGCTGTCCAGACCATGTGTTTTCTTTTTGCCTTTGGTGTGGCCATATTGTAAGATGCTAACATTTAGTAAGCTGTCGGCAGTTGTGGTCGGTCTGAAGACAATGCAATGCTCACTCTCACTTCTCTTGGACATTCCGCTGGATTTTTACGCGTGAAACTTGATCTGAGTGGCGTATTTTCGAGCATGCCCGTGCGTAGAGGACTTCTCGGAGTCTCTCTGAATCAGACTCTCTGTGATACTGCGATGGCGCCTACCCGATGCAGCTCTAATCCCAGTTCTGCCCATCAGATCAGTCTTTGTGTCGGTTAGCCATGTCGCCAGCCCAGGTGCCCCGCCTCGTCGCCCTCTCCTTATGTAATCCAACGGGGGCACTCCTTATCAACCCAAACTGACCGCCCGCTCCACACACAATCATGCACACACACACACAGACACAGTATGCCCTACATATACACACATTCACCTTATCTTCTGTTTGGGGCTTTGCGGAGATGCACGATTGTACCCTGGCACTCCATATCGCCTGATCTCTCTTGTGGTCCTCAGATGTGAGCCACTGATCGCATTCTCTTCCTCTCAACACGACCGGCTCATATCGCTGAGGCAACCAACCACCGTGACAGGTCTCTCATTCATCCCAGAATCCTTTAGACCTGCCGTTTGAACTACCCTCATGTCTGGATTGAACCATGTCTTTTGTTTTGCTCTGCCCTCTGTTTCGTTCGTGTGTGTGTGTGTGT